>JBBBWG010005524.1:16183-27852 GCA_037176905.1 Azolla pinnata
TTCCTCCTCCGCTGCTCCATCGCCATCGCCATCGCCATCAGAGTCCAGCAGCAGCAGCAATAGCAGCAGCAGCAGCAATGCAGGCAGCGGCTGCTCCACCGCCTACAGCTTCAATGGCGAGAACAAGCTCTTCTCCAACTGCGCGAATCTGCAGGTGCAGAGCGCGTCCCTGGCATGGACTCTCCACAGCAGCAGCAGCAGCAGCAGCAGCAACAGCAGCGCTGGGAATCGAACCCTAGACCTGCTCTTCTCCGGCATAGCTCCCAGCAGCGATGGCTGGGTGGGCTGGGGCCTCAACCTCGGCCCCAAGCCCGCCATGGTGGGGACCCAAGCTTTCATGGCGTTCCAAGCTCCCAACGGCAGCACCGTCCTCACCTACGACCTCACCTCCTACGCAGGCGGCTTCGCCTCTGCTCCCATCTCCCTCGAGGTCCTGGATATGGCGGTGCAGATCTCCCAGGGCACCTCCATCCTCATCTTCGTCTCCCTCAAGCTGCAGCCGAATCAATCCACCTCCCTCAACCATGTCTGGAACCGAGGCCCCTCCGTCACCAATTTTGTGCCCTCCGCCCACGCCATGGACTCTGCAGATCTCATGGGCTTGAGGACCATCGACATGGCCGCCGGCTCTGCTTCCTCCTCTTCCTTGTCGCTGTCTCCGCCGCATCAGATCCTCAAAAACGTAAGCAAACCAACTAACTCCCCATCTTGGTATCGATCCGCATCAGATCCTCGGAAAATGTGAGCATGAAGAAACTCCCCATCTTGGTATCGATCCGCATCAGATCCTCGGAAAATGTGAGCAAGAAGAAACTCCATATTGACATATCGAATCGAATCGCAGCTGGGAGCTTCTCTGTTTAAGAAGAACCGAATGGATTAAGCAGCTCTCGGGCTCTTCCATCCGTCGTCGTCGTCATCGTCGTCGTCGGGGGATAAATACCATCCTGCTTGTTCTCGGATTTCGAGAGGTGGATGGATGGATTTATCAGATTCCGAGACAATTGCCTGATATCTTTCTTGCTTGCTTTCTTGCTTGCTTTCTTTCTTTCTTTCTTTCTTGCTTGCTTGCTTACTTCCTTGCTTCCTTGCTTGATGCTGATGCTGATGCTGCTGCTGATGCTGATGAATGCAAATTGTTTTGATCAGAGGCATGGAGTGCTGAATGTGGTGGGGTGGGGAATCCTGCTGCCCTGCGGAGTGCTCGCGGCTCGCTACCTCAGATTCACCGACCCCACATGGTTCTATGCCCATGTCTTCTTCCAGATCTCGGGCTTCCTCATCGGCGTTGCTGGCTGGGCCACCGGCCTGCGCCTCGGCAGCTACTCCGTCGGCCTCGTCTACCACAAGCACAGGACCATAGCCATTGTCCTCTTCTCCATATCCACACTACAGGTAAAACAGTCTGTCTGTTTCTGTCAAAAGGAATTTTTGGGTTGGGGGATATAAGAGAAAACCTTAATTAAGCTTTGAAAGAAAAAACCCATTCGAGAAAACCTAAGCTTAGACAGCATAGGAACCCATTTGAGAAACCCTAAGCTTAGACAGCATAGGAACCCATTTGAGAAACCCTCAGCTTATAATGAAAAACATAGGAACCCATTTGAGAAACCCTAAGCTTAGAGAGCATAGGGAACCCATTTGAGAAACCCTCAGCTTAAAAATTTAAACCCACTTGACAAACCCTCAGCTTAGACAGAATAAAACCCATTTGAGAAACTCTAAGCTAACACAGAAAAACAGCCCAGTTGAGAAACCCACCTTTAGCTAATCTTGACAGAAAAAGAGCCCAGTTGAGAACCCCTAGGAACAAACGCACTAAAGCAAACCCATTGAGAAAGGAAGCCCTTATGAGAGACCCTAGGATCAACCCACTTGGAAAACCCTTATGAGAAACCCTAGTAAAACCATAGTAAAACCCCATTTTGAGAAATCCACCCCTTTCTTCTCAGAAGAACTATTTGAGAGATCCCTTAAGAAAAACCCATCCTTCGAAATCTGTCGGCATAAGAGACAATGAAAAGCCTAAAGGGCTTAGAAAAAACCCACTTTAGAGAAAGAAAAACACACAAACAGAAACCCATTTCGAGAGACCGTAAGTAAATCCAGACCCTAAAAAGACTTAGAAAAACCACTCAAGAAAAACCCAACTGGGATGCGCTTAGAAATCCGTTGAAGTAAGAGACAATGAATCCTGAGGGGCTTAGCTTAGAAAACCCATTTTAGAGGAAGAAAAACACACAAACAGAAAACACCCATTTCGAGAAACCCTAAGCAAATCCAAACCCTAATAAATTCTTCTCAGAAAAACCATTCAAGAAACCCCGGAAGAAAATCCCAATCGAAGAAATCTGTTGCAAGTAAGAGGCAATGAATCATAAGGGGCTTAGAAAAAGCCCATTCTAGAGAAAGAAAAACACACAAACAAAAGAAAACCATTTCGAGAAACCCCAAGCAAATCCAAACCCTAAAAGAACCTCCTAAACCACTGAAGAAAAAACCCAAGTGGGAGAAATCCCTGGAGGTGAGAGACACTGAATCCTAAGGAGCATAGAAAACCCATTTCGATTTTCAGAGAAAGAAATTTAAAACACACACAAGCAGGAAGCCCAGTTTTGAGAAACCTAAGGTTTTTTAGGGCACGGTTTAGGGGAGAGCTAGATCCTGTTATTGACATGGGCCAAATCTTTGTGTTGCTTTCCTCGGGTCGGGGGATGGTAAGATGTTCGCGCTGCTGATGAGGCCGAACAAGGAGCACAAGATGAGGAAGTCGTGGAAGGTGTACCACTACGCGCTGGGGCTGGCGATACTGACGCTCGGAATCCTCAACATCTTCTACGGGTTCGACATCTTGCAGCCTGCGCACGTGTGGAAGCGAACATATGTGGGCGTGCTCATCGGTCTTGCAGGCATTGCTCTCATCGCCGAGGCGCTAACATGGTCTCATTTCCTGGCCCAGCGCCGCCGCAGCGCCAAGAAGCTCGCCGGCGCCAATGTTGGCGCCTCCCTCATCCAACAGAACCCTTAGAGAAGAAATGATAGAAGAAGAAAGAAAGAAAGAAAGGAAGAAAGAACGAAAGAAAGATCAGGTGCTTTCTTAGGTCCTCTACTATCCCCAACTCTTTCCATTGTTCAACCCTTATTGTATTTTTGGCTAACTTACCTGCATACATACAATCTATTTCGGTATCCGAGGTGGTTTCACCGCTATGTGCCAGAAATTGTTGCTGCGGCCAGGCCACGCCGGCTCGATCGATCGACGCTCTTTCACTTACAGAAGCTGAGCTTTGTGTATATATATATATATTTACATTTATATGGATAGAAATGCCGCAAGACCGTTTCTTTTGTTGAGAAATAAGATTTATGTATCGTCTTGTTTGTCTCCGAAGGAAAAAGAAAACACAAAAGGCTCCTTACGCCGTGATTCTGCCTGAATTTGTCAAGAGTTTGTCTGTGGAACTTACCTTACATTGAGTACACCATTCGTTTAATCATGAACTCTTATCTCTAAGTGGATTTTGAAAAAAATAAAATTTAAGAGCTCCCTTAGCTAAGCCTTTGTTTCTGTTTTTGGATTGTTGTTCATTTTACCCTATAGTGATCTAGTCGAGGTAGGTCTGCAAATGGCGACTTTGTGGGTTAGTTTGGTGGACCTACTTCATTCGGGGTATTCGCCTTTGGAATTGGAGCCCATAACGTTTGATTTGACAAGGCTGTCAAGAGCTTGATCGAAACTTTGGAAAAGATTTGTACAAAGAAGAAAGATTGAGCAGCTAGGTTGACGATTTAGATTTGAATGTTCCTTTGATCATATCTATCTATGAGCCGCAGATTCTCTCATGCTAGGATCAGATTAAGTTACAGACAAGTTTGGTTGATTTAGATTCTTGTTGGGTCGACTTGGATCCAATGCTCCTCAGATTGAGTTAGGTTGGTGATATGTATCTACTAATCTACCATGCTTTTATCTTATCTCAAATGGCGAGTTACGTTGATTCATTTTAGAAAGCAGGACATGATCGAAAGATAGACAAAACCAGCATTAGCTTGGCACTTGACGACCAAACAAGTTTGGTTGAATTGGATTCTTGTAGTGTCGATTTGGATCAACTGCTTCTCAGATTTGAGTTAGGTTGGTGATGTATCTCCTAATCTACCATACATTTATCTGATCTCAAATGGGGAAATAGTGTCGTACTATCATGTTAGAAAGCAGCACATGATCAAAAGCCAGACAAAACCAGCATTTACCTTGGCACTTGACGACTTCACATTTAGTAAAGTGTTAACATAACAGATCAGGGACCTAGGGTTCAAGTTTTGTAGAGGGAAGTGAGGTATCTCCTTAGATTTTTTTTTTTTCTATTTTACATCAAGAGTCTGCTAGCAATCTCTTGAGAACACTTAGCTATCAAGCTACCACCCGCGTCCAATTTAAATAGACTCACAAATGACAATAAATAGAATACGAAAAGTGGTCCAATTGATTGTAGATTTATATGATCATTAAATGTATTTAGCAAGTATACGATAAAAATACGTGATCAATGTATTCGTAAATGTTTTTATGAAACACTGCATATGTAACAACAATGGGGAAGTTTTTACAAGCTCGGGAAGGTTCTAAAGAATGAGGTGGTTGCTACAAGCGGTGCACACCGAAAAAGGAGTAGGCGCTTTAAGGATGAGTCTCTGCAGAGGATCGTGCTTGGTTCATGACGGAGTTATTGTTAACCTTTCAAGTCATGAGTCTCATCCCTGATGCCTTGTTATATCTGTTGAATCCATTCACTTTCGAGAGCGCCGAGTGGTGGTTCCTTTGTAGTCTATATAGGAAAGTGGTTGGGCCGAAAGACGAGTTCATCAACAAAAAAAAAAAAACCACCACGGAAAGCTTACAATGAAAAAGAGAGAAAGAAAGATTTATTAACATCTTCTAAGACCCAAATTGGCCCATGAGACAAAAGATACAACATTGGGATATGTTGTGTGTGTGTGTGTGTGTGTGACTGGGTCTAAAACCCAAAAAACACAATTAGTTAATAATATGGACATTGAAGAAGAAGAAGAAGAAGATGATGATGATGATGATGCTATGAACAAATACAAGCTTCTTTAAGTACGCATCGCAGGTTTGATAAGGAACGGATGATGGGTTCGATTATTTAGGGTGGGAATCGCTATGGTTCTGAACCACGAGATGGTGAGTCCAGAATCAAACAACATATCAAGCGGAGATTTTTAAATGCATGTAAATTGAGCAAAATCAACACATACTCATAAGAAATGGCAAAAGAAATTAATTGATCACATGTTTTCATTATATTTGGTCTCATAAGTTAGTAGCCACCAGTCTGATGTGAATTAACAATTCCATCCAAAATCTATGGCCTTTGCCTTTACAAATGATACCAGTTACAGCGGTGATTTCGAGCTTTGATGAATCTTAACCTTTCTGGCTTTATTACGTACCCATTCATGTTTCTTCCCTTTTCAAGGAGAAAAACATAAGAAAAAAAATTTGCAGGAATTTTGTCTCCTAGTTTACAAAAAAAAGAATATCTATTTATAGCTTGTGCTAAGGTTGGCTAGGGTTTACATGGTTCTTGGTTACATGCTTTTGTAGGCCACAGCTGATTCTGGATTGATTCTGTGTATTCTGCTCACACCTAACAAATATTCTGGAAGTTCAGCTTCATCCTGCGCCTGTTCGTCATCATATCGTCATCGTCATCGTCATCAAATCTGAAGTAAACACGATGCAAGCTGCCTTGCAATAATAAGTAGACAATGATCAATTTCATGCATACCTCGATCAGCATTGCAAAGTCGATTACAACGGTCGTGGCATAACCTAACACAAGGCCACAAACACTCCGAGCTACAGAAGAAGATCCAACATCTACATCGATCTGCCAACCCCAAAACGCATTAGAGAACTATTCACACACATGTGTAAGGCAGGCCACAAGTACACACAAGAGCTTCAATCAGGATACAGACCTCTAAAAAATTGGTTCCTCGCAAGTATTTACAGGTTAGTGCTCTGCCAAGTAAGCAAGCTTTGGTTCCAACCGCACGTTTCACCACCCAATATCCCTGTAATATAACGAGGTTAGCATTTACCCCTTATCAAAAGCTATCATCATCTACAGGAAGGAAACCGGATACCTCCACTATCCTTGGAATGAGTTTCAGCCTTGAATTGCGAAATGTATCATCCCCATTGACGAATTTATGCAGTAAGGAGCCTACCCTCAAGGGCCTATCAGCCCCAAAGTAAAATACTAAGCTATAATTAGGTTTACAAGGGATCTGCCACATGCCATCATGAACAACTTCGTTAAAACATGTGCAAAAGGAATAAAAACATACATTTCACACGGCATACACTCACCTGTAGATTGATGACCAGAACGAAAGGTAATTTTTGTATTTCCTCCCTCTGCAGGGCATACCCATAGATTAACATTCATGAAAATAACAGCGTTGAAGAAGAAAAATAAATCTTACAAACCTTAACAAAACTGTGAGGATGTTGAGCAACAGAATCAATTCTGCTTTCATCGCTTAGCCAGTCTACTCCTAGAAGTTTCAACAGGGGATCTCCACCAGGTACCTGCACAAATTCAAGGGAAACAGCCATTTAAATTTTCGAAGAACATCAGCAATAAATACTAAGAATCGTCTTTTCCCAAGAGAGCTCTCACCTTGATACGATCTTGAATGTACGTTCGCCCTCGGACCATGAAACCTTGCCCTCCAGGATCACTCCAACAATCAGAATCTGCTTCATCATTCCCTTGTCTTAAAGATGATTTGCAATGTCTGACATCAAGAACTATGGGTTCAGCAGTTCTAATGAGCTCATTGCTCTCCTGACGACCTGTAAGAACAGTCGAGGATGTGTTACGATTGACAATTCAATGAGTGATCAAATATACAACGGACTCACTTGGTGGCCGCTTGCTTGGCAGGCCCAATCTAGTGGTCCAAGACGCGCTTCTCTCTGGACCTTTAGACTGCTTGCATTTACCACCGATACATGTTGCCAAAAGCAAAGTTCATGAGAAACTTCTTTCTGCAGAAAAAAGCATAAGCGTGATGCACTTGTCATTATTAGCTACCTTGCACTTCCTCAGGAGTAATTGTTCTTCCTCTTGTTCACTATCTTCTTCTTCTTCACCAGATAAATCATCCAAAGCTATAGCATCATAGAACTGTTCATTTACATCTTGGGTTTGAGGATCATGTGTAGGTTGAGAAGAGAAGTCTTGATCATTTTGGACCATTGCTGTATTGATATCCTCTTCAGCACTCTCCTCATCAACTCCAGCTTCATTATTGGCTGCAAAGAACTCCCTTAGCCCTGTGAAGAGTAAGACGAGTTTATAAATGTGGAAATCAATAATCAGCCACTGTAACTTCTAAATGCATTGTATCCAAAACCTGCTGTTCTGCAGAGTAAAAAGTATGGCATTGTTGTCTGGAAATTTGGGGGAAACATTTTTCCTGTAAAATTACATCCTGGTGAACCCTTGATCTCCACAATTTGCGTGACCAAAGACCTAGGTGTGCCACCCCTGGAAGGAAGAGGGCTGATTTCCCAGACAGTTGCTGTCGTGTAAAAATACATCACAAAGTTATGACCGATTTTCAATAGCTATCTATAGAGGTTGCTAGAAGCTCAATTACAGTACGAACCATTTAGTTCCATACGTCTATACCCAAACCGGGGAGGGCACTTTTTATGCACGGCTGAATCCTCAGTAATAGCTACGAATTGCCACAAAATAGAGAGAACCACATAAGTACCTCCTTAATACAACAGTTAATACAGAATCTTGAAACCGGAAATTTTCTTACAAAAGGAACCATCTTGATCATGCCTCCATCGCCGCAAAAAAACAAAATCTCTTTTCAGACACCACCTGATTGATAGGCAAATGAGATTAAATTTAGTGTGATTGATAGATACTCCAATATAAAAAATGCTTAAGAAAACCTTATATATATAGTGAACATAAATTGGAACCTCCTATGGAATTTGGGATCGTAAACTCCATGCATCATATCAGAATGGCCATCAATGTCTTCTACAAGCACCAAGTCACCTGTAACAGTGTCCCATCTGTCACAATGCAAAAATGTATTGAGCATTAGGATCGCACCGCTAGTGAATTATGAGAATAGCAAAAGGTACTAGGACAAAGGTACTCATGAGAATCCTTACTGATGACGTTGATTTTTGTCTATGGTCATTATCATATCAAACACTTGATCTGGTGTAGCATCTACAACCCCAACAGATTTCATACACTTTGGAACTTCACTTCGCTACAAAACCAATGCTTTGTTTAAAACATTACGTTTTCTGTGTCCTCTCATCGTATCGAGCACATTTTGGGAAGACTAATTTCAATATGTCGTATAAAGCCCAACGTCTGTTGACTCACCTTTCCTGAAGAAATGTCTTCAAAAATCCTCAAGCCTGCATACAATCAGAAAGGAAAGTCAAGGAGAAAACCAAGGCTACAAATAGATGTAGGAAGCCACTTCATTATTAATCAAGTTTTCTACCATTGACCGTCATAATGCATTTCCAATCTTCTTGTTCAATGGCATCATCTTTTTGATGTTTGTAGTAATTATCTGTGTCATCTGGATCTTGTGCAACCATCGATGGGCGCCATAACAATGACTCTGGACCTGAAGCATAAAAATTATACTAGTAAACTTCGTATATCCTTATCGAGATAACAAATAGATGGTACAAATATAGCTTTCTAAAAAAGTTCAGAAACTATAATGTAGCCTATTTTAGACAAGATGCGAGCGAACAAGCATCAAGGATAGGGGCACACAATGCTGTGACTGCCCATAATCCTTGCATGAGCTACGATGAGCATCTACTGGATTTACATTGCGATACATGTAGCATATATGCAATTGTAACCCAGCACTGAGAGCCTCCGCCCTACTAGGTGTATGATAGGTCCTGGTGGAAGCTCACCGGAAAGCATAAGGCAGCACTGATAGGTAAAGATGTCCCAAAACAGGTCTGGGTTGTTTTCTAAGATTTTCTAATGTCTCGCTTCATCAGACTTTGCACTTGAAGGTTTTTGTTGCATTATAAGCCCACAAACTCATTTGATAGAATTGCACTCCAGTTAGAAAATCTTTACATTTACAATATCAAACGATATAATTCCCCACTAATTACATTTTGAAGTCTTATTAAAAAAACAATAGATCAAGATCTAAAGGAGAACTTAGATGGCTATTTATAAATGGAGATGCCAGTACAAACCTCTTCCTATTTTGATAGAATTGCGAGATAACTTCATACAAGACCGTGCCTGAGAACGAATGGAACCTGTAAGCTTAAACCTGCATGTCATAGAGCATATATCTTCAGCAAGTAGTGAAAACAAAAGGAATAGAAGCAATGGGATGGTAAGAGGAAATAAGATAAGAGTCATGTTATCTTACTCTCCTTCACCGGGAAGATTTCTTCGAGCACCTCCTTTCTCGCTCTCAGACATACTCTATATATTTCCGTTATGAGGTTAAGAAGGGATCACAGGCAGATAAGATCTGCATTCAAAAACTTCCTTTAGTGGTTCAAGGAATTACCTGTTCTTTTGCATGTTGGAATGCAGAAAGCCATTTCTCTGCCTCACCAGCGCTGCAGCAGGCAAGCTGTTTCCGCCGACAAGCTCAGCAATTTTCACAAAAATTGGAACAACCATCAACAAAGAAATAAAAAAGAGTACCTTTCCCTGTTTGTGAGAATCGACAAAGCTATAGATTTTAAGCACATACAGGGCCTGAAAGGAGAAACTCTGTATGAGTATATTGAATGGAGAAGTAGTAGTTACATGGATGGCACCAATGTTGAGGTAAAACTGATTCTTACCTTGCCATGGTATATTTGCCGGCCTAGTTCCTCTACCATCAAGCTGATTCCTACAACACCACATCGAACAGGCTGCAACAGATATGCACGATTTACTTTACGAATTTGTACCGCGGATTCTAGACATGAAAGACACATAATAATTGCCGTGTTTCAGAGAATTGGACACCAATAATGGAGGCGGGAGAGATTCTTGGCTCTAAATTGACGAGAATGATGGACGTTGCTTTCACAGGGATCATAATTCATCACTAAAGTACAACAGCTAACCGGTTTTTTCAGTACATTATCTGCTAGAGGTTTCGTATTTTGGCCGTCCAAGGAAATGGCGCTTTTGCAGTAAGCAGGAAAAGAACCACAAAGTGATGAGATTAAAGCATATTCGCGGAGTGCAAATGCGTGCAACTTCCATGATGAGGCATTTCAACAATCAGGCTTGTCATATCCATCAAATGATTGTGATCTCCAACCAAACTCATGAATTATATTCAGATTAACAAACAGACGGAGGTGTAATGACTCGTAAGCCTTCCTTTCAAGGTCTTCACCTATCGATGCACATGCAGACAAATGCAAGCATTTATTTGTCCAGGCAGCGTCTAATCCAGCAAACGCACAACTTTCTTTCACCTCAGGGCTATATTGTATGGAGAACCTACAAAAAGTTTGAATTCCAACTCCCAAGACCATGGCGTTGCTTCTCTTCTTTGCATGAAGACCATTCGAAGGAGAATTGGAAGGAAGAAAAGACGTGCGAGAACCTGCAGTATACCTTTCTTGGCTTTTCATGAGGATTGGCTGTGTACATCTCCACGCGAGTTCCTCTGATGATGAGATATCGAGAGCGGCAGAACTGGTATCCCAGAGAATTGACGCCAACGTGGTAGAGCCATCCCTCGTAGAAAACCCCTCCTCCGCCATTTCTGTTCGGCGAAGTAGGGCTAGTATCGTCGGCAGGAAGAACTAGCGACGCCATTAGCTTCTCTTTCTCAGCAGACGGTTTGCTTAACCGTTTTCCTTTGACACAGGTTGAAAGACGGTACGGATTTCAAGAATGCAGAAGCGTGGAGAGAGAGAAAGAGAAGGTAGGCACTCTCAGAGGGAGGATGAAACGGAGATGGTGAGCATCCGTAAGGCTTGTCTCACGGTTGAAAAGAACGACGTGAACGGGAAGGATTGCCAGTGGAAGGATCATAAGCTATGGCGGAAACGGTCCGTGGAAACGGAGAGAGAGCCGCAGGAGACGGAAAGAAAGAAAACGCCAGTGGAGGAGGAAGCAGAAAGAGGAAGGAATGAAGAGGAAGGCGTGGGGAGAAGAAATCTCAGAGCGAGCGAGCGAGCAAGGCGGAACGGAAGGGCCAGATACGTGGAAGAAGAAGAATCTCCAGAAGAAGAAGAAGTAGAAGAAAGAACTCGAAATGGCAAGGAGAACGGGGCGTGATATAAAGAAAGAAGAAGAAGAACCTGCGTATGAAGATGGTGGTGGTGGTGGTGGTGGCGGCTATGGCGCAGACCTGCGGCAAACTGCAGACTGTTATGAATTGCTTGCTGCAGACCATGAATGCGAAGAAGAAGAAGAAGGAAGAAGGAAGAAGAAGAAGACGAAGAAGACGACGAAGAAGAAGAAGAAGAAGAAACAGACACAGACAGAGCTGACAACAGAAAATGTCTGTGCCCGGGGGGGCAACCAGCTCTTTCCCGTCCCCCCCACCCGCTTCCCCCCGTCCCCCCCTCCCTTTCACCCCCC
>JBBBWG010005535.1:0-24256 GCA_037176905.1 Azolla pinnata
AACTCCATTGATTTTGTGAGCTCGATTAACGACGCAATTAGAAGATTGATTAAGGCCTAATTGCTTGATTACCACCCAATTCACACGTTCATCGATCGATCAGACTCTGAAAACCGCTGAGCTTTTTTTTTTAGCTCGGTCGACTACAGCGCGCGGGAAGGGATCGAATCGGGATTTAATCAATGGGGATCGTGACCGAGAACAGACTCGATAATTGGCGAGATTTTTTTCGTAATCAGGTGCTTCGATTTTTAGTGGAAGATTAGGATTAGGCACTGATTTGTGATTAAAGTGTGATTTCAAAGCTCGGCTGGGTGTTCCCTTTCTTTTTTTTACCAATGAAAATCGATCACCTGTGAGTTCGAATCAGAGCAGCATCGAATCGACTCGATCTGATTCAGGCCTCATCGCTTGATTGATTAACATCGAATTAACACGTTCGTCGATCAATAATTTGATTCAGGCTCGGTCGCTTGATTAACATCGAATTAACACGTTCGTCGATCAATAATTTGATTCAGGCTCGGTCACTTGATTACCATCGAATTAACACGTTCGTCGTCTGATCCGGCTCGAAAATTACGGCCTTTCAGCTACTCGAACGCTAGCGCGAGGGAATCAAATTAGGAATCGAATCAGGAATTGATCCAAGAACAAAATCAATAACTAGTGCAAATTCTAATTGGGTGTTAAAAATTCTCAGTGGAAGATTAGGATTAGGCGTTAATTTGTAATTAAAAACGTAATTTAGAACTTTGTTGAGTGGCCATCAACCCTAAACCCTAGAAAAGAAGAAGACGAAGAACCCTGACAGAAGAAAAACCCTAAATTGAGAACCTCTGAGAGAAGAAAAACCCTAAAAGAAGAAGAAGAAAGCTTGGATCGAAGCACCGAAATCACACTGCCATCAGATCGTTCACCTCCGGTGCTTAGGAAAAATGACGCAAACTGCCAGAAAAAACGCCCGACAGATGATTTAATGCCCGATCGAAACAACACAAACTATGTCAGTTTTGGAGGTGATCTTTGAAAAAAAATGATGTAGTAAGATCACAGCTGAGACTGGGAAAAAATAGTAGTAACAGAACTAAAACAAAATGAAAGAGCAGGAGATGTGATCACTGAGCACTCTGTTAGAAGCAAATTTTGCTCTCTACCCCACTGATGTTGTAAGTAAACTGGGGAAAAAAAAATGGCAAGAAAAGCCCAGAAAACCACATGTGACTCATCTCATGTTATGAAGTGACAAATTCAATGTTAACAGCTTTCAATCGAGCATTACACATATACTGAAACTCTCAGATGAGAAGTATATAAGCACATTGACACAAGGAAAATGTTCAAATGTTAAGGGACCCAAAAGAAAACAAGCGCTCAAAACAATGATGGAATTGTTTGGAATAGAGATATCAAACAATCAGAGATTTTGGAGGCAGCCAAAGGGAGCTCAAATATGGCTCAACCATCCTGAGCTATAACCCAAAACACTCAAAAAATTAAGCCACTGTTCTTGTAACTGGTTAGAGCATCAGCCAAAAGGATATCCGAAATTGGGATCTCAAACCAAAATAACGGCATCATCTTATAACTGGATGTAAGGGCACAGAAGTTAGAGCAGTTAAAAAAGGATTTCCGATATCTTAAGCAACTTGAGAAGATAAAGAGAGCATCATCTTGTAACTGGATTTGTATAATTTGCAAAGCTGGAGCAGGGAAGAGGTCAAGCAGCTGAAAGAGATTTCAGAGAATGAGATTTCAGAGAATGTATGTTTTGCAAACCTGGTTCAAAGAACGGCCTCGAGCTGCAAAGTGAATACCGTTTCCTCGATCATCTCCTGCAACATCTCACACACAGATAACTGACCGACGCTCCTTTTCTTTGATGGAAAGTAATACACATCGCCACTACAACACTAACTGTTTAAGCAACCAGTATGTATCACATAAATTTCTTACCTCCCAAATCCAATGATTTCCCCAAGGAGCATTCCCTGCCCCTGAACTAGCCTACGAATGTAACAAGCTGATGGATCATTTACAAACAATACATACGGTAGCTCGCTTTGATTTACAGTAAAAAGTGACACTATTACAAGAGTGTTTCTCCCTGGTTGTAGTTCAACAAGTACATCAACTTCCACTGAAAATTTTGAAGGCAGTTGCGCCCACAGCAAATCAATAGTTTGAATATTTTCGAATGTTCCAAAAGAAAATTGAAACAAGCACATTAAGGGATGGGAACCTTTTATTACTTTCTTCTAATGGTTACTTTTCAGGGGCCAATTCCTCCATGTCAGCTTCTCACAAATCAATGATGATAATTAATATTGTAATGAATATTCGGTTGGAAAGAATTTTCCTAATCAAGAAATCCAAAAAAGAACACCAAGGCCATTAGTAACGTCCAAGCTTTCAGTATTTACTTTACATGAAAGAATATATCAGGGCAGGGGTGTATTTATATTACCTTCTTTTGCTATTTTCTGTTGTACAGAGTTACCCACTATATGGAGCCAATCCAGCCTCTCGATTATGTCGAATCAAACCACATAAAAGAAGTGACGAACGCTCAACTCTAGGTGTATATAAAATGGGCAAAATGCAGTATGAACAATTATCTAACTTCCCGTCGCATTCTCATCTGAAGCTCGCTCTTTTCAACTTCGGTCTCTGCGAGCTGAAGGCTCACAATGCTGTATCGTTCACGCATAACACGCACTTCTTCTGTAAGTTTTGCAATTTCCTTCTTGTAGCTCACCACTTGATCCATGTCATTCTGGTGTTCCACCAATATGCTGCATGGTAAATTTAATTGAAAAAAACATACTTATGACGGGGAACAAGGGATCATTCAAGATGTGGAAAGTTAGCAGTTAGTTTGAAGCAAAAATACTTTCAGACGTTCCTTGCTTACCAACATTATCGTCATTAATCATGATATAGCTGTCCATAATTTTCCCTAATCTACTGATGAGTAATCTACTGATGGGGTACATCTGGGTCAAATTCCAAAGGGAATGAGGGTACGAGGAGCCTTGACCCACGTTAGGATGTTACCAGTGTGGCTATGGCTCTTCTTACCTAAGCAAGCACATATGCCTACTTCACAGAACCCAAGCTATGATTCACATCAACACTCACTGGTATGAGAAATCGCTGCAGGTTTAAGGCTGGCTGGGGGAGACTGGCACCCGAGTTCCTTTGTTTGGTCAATCTTTGCTTATCTTCAATTAATTATTAGTTGGCCTCTAACAAGAAGTTCAATGAAAAAGAATGCTAGCATAATATTTAACATCATTGAGACATGGCGTTAGTATGCATGACCAGGAAAGCTCAAATTTTCTATGTAACACATGACGACAACGATGATTGATTTACACTAATAGTACTGCTTGATTTCAAACTTAAAACAGAACAAATACCTTCTGAGCTGTTGCTTATACATATTGTTTGCTTCCATTACTTCTGCTAGTTCTGTCTCTAAATTCACTACCCTTTCCAACAATAAAGGACTCTTGGCAGTTTCTATGACCTTTGATATGCGAGCTTCTAACAGTTCATTAGACTGCATGAAAAAAAGTCTTCATGTAAGTCTATAGGAGAGCCCAAAACGGCGCTTGCATATATACGACATATATAGTGAGAGATATGCACCTCTTGCAATCGCTTTACTTCCTCTTCAAGAACCTCTTGTGTGTGCATTGCAGAAAGGAGTTCCTGCCCTCGTCTTGAAAGGGATGAATTCTGAGTTTGCAGACGTACTAGCTATCGAAAGGAAAAAAAATGCCCATCAGGAAATACATTTCCTTTACCTGAAAAACTTGCCAAAAAATCATACCTCATTTTTCAGTTGATCTACTCCTAAGTCTGCGATTCCGGCTTCAAGCTGCTCATTTGTCAGCTCAAGGATCTCGATTCTCTGGCATAGATCAGATTCTTTTTGTGCAAACTCTGTTTCACGAGTGACCAGAAGTCTTTTACTACTTCTTGCATCATCCTAGAACACCATCAACAACAAATAGCAGCAATAAGTAGCTAACTAAAAATATCAAGAAGAAGTGCATTGCTCAAGGACGGGAATACTTACTTCTAGTTGCTCACATCTTTTCTGAAGCTCAACAAATCTCGTGCGAGAATTTAATACTTCGGATTCCATTTCCGACAAAGCATTAGCCTTCTGCTGAAGCTCGTTTTCCAGCATTTCAACCTTCTCCGAAAATTTGATCTTCTCTCTCTCTTGATTTTCCAGCTCTTGCTGCAGGTACTCCAGTTTCTCTGTCATGCATTGATAAGTTGTTAATGATGCATCAAGTTTCTTAGCCATCTCGTCATTCTTGGACTCTGAATCCCTCTGCAAGGTAGATAATTCACTTTCTAGTTCTCGGCTTCTTTCTTCCATGTGCTTCAGAGAAATTTCAAGCTCTCTTTTCTTCTCACAAAGCTCTGTAACTTCAACCAACGCCAATTTCTCTTTTTCCTCCACAGACAAAGTTAGTTGCTCGAGCTTACTTTCTAAACCACCTATTTCAGCATCCTTATCCTTCTGCTGTACTGACAATTCTTCTTCTGCCCTGCTTGCACGGTGCTCGGCGTTTTCCTTTTCGCATTGAAGAGATTGTATTTCCATTCTTAGTGCTTGTTCTTTAATGTTGAGTTCTTGCTGATCCTGCGTTTTCTGAGTCTCAAACATGACAAGTTTTTCTTGCACTTGAATGAGCTCAACGGTTTTCTCTTGCAGTTGTTGCTCAAGAAGAGATCGCTGAGATTCCAATTCCTTGATTGCCTTTCGATAGTGAAGACTGTTACTGTTAGCGTTCTCCAACTGTTGCTGGTAAGACTCTCTTTCTTCACTCACATTCCTGACCTCTGCCTCGAGACTCGATTTTCTTTCGGACAGTTCCACATTCATTGCTTCTAGTTTGGTAAATCGATCACGAAATTCTTTTATATCCACAGTTAGCTTTGAAACTGTTTTCTCCAATGTAATTTTCGCATCAGTGATCGCATCCCCTGTACTTTCCGAAGTTTCTGTTCCCTGCAGTAAATGTCTGAGCCTTTCTTTAGCGGCTTCAATTTCAAGATGGGCATCATCCAGGCTTTTCTGCAGATTGCCCTTCTCTATCTCTAGCTGCAATATAGTATGCCCTGAATCCTGCGTCAATTTTTCAATTCTCGCCTCCAGCAAAACTATGGTGCTGTTAGCCCCAGCTAGTATTGCTTCAAGTTGCACTACAGTCGCCTTTGCTTCTGCAAGATCCTGTGTCAGATTCTGAAGCTTCTCCGTTAGGAAAGTAGTATTTTCAGTAGTTTCGGATAACAAAGCTTCCAAGTTTTTCTTATCAGTCTCATAATCTGCAACTCGAACAGTAAGCCTCTCAATTTCAGCCACATGTTTTGTGACATCGTTGCTGGTTGTTTCTTCCCTGGCTTTCTCCTCTGAAAGCAACCGACATTGTAATTCCATATCCCTTTTCTCTGTTTCTAGTGTATGCACCAATTCTTCCAAGTTCAGTTTCTGTCTATTGAGCTCATCTACTTGGAGCTGTACTTTAGCAATTGAATCTCTGCTTTCTTGCAACTTTCTGTTCAAGGAATCTTGTAAAATATCAGCGTTTGATCCTTTACATGCCTGTTGAAGCTCGGCAATGATCTCCACCTTAGATTCTAGATCTTTACTAGTTTGATTAAGTCTATAGTGAAGCTCAATATTCTCATTTGTAAGCTCCCTACAGTCCATTTCCAGCTCCTCCATTTTCTTCCTCAGTATTTCAATTGTCTTCAATGATTCGTCAATATTCTCTCCCTTGGGCTGCTCCTTTCTAGATTCACCCTCTAAACTCGTCACTTTAGACATCAACTGCTTGATCTCTCGATCTTTATCCTTCAGCTTCCTGTTAAAATCAATCTCTGGTAGCATTGTGTCATCATTGTACTGGTTCTCTTCTGTACTGACTCTGATGCTGCCTCCTTGAGATTCAGGTGACTCACGACAGTTGGAAAGCTCCTTCAATAACTCTTTATTTGCTTCTTTAAGCTTATCAACTTCAGCGTTCTTTGCATCTAGTGAATCTTCAAGATCCTTCAGAGCAGAGACAAGTTCTCCATAAGAATCACGCATCTTACTGAGTTGTAAATGTAGGTCAGCATTCAGTTCTTTTTGATATGCTACTTGCTCCTGTAGCATGTTGATCTGCAATTTGGAATCATCCATTTCCCACCTCCCATAGTTATCTTTGGATGCCATTTTTTTCTTTTGTTCAAGCTCTAATCTCAAACTATCACATTCAGCTTTGCTTGCCAGCAGTTCAACTTTCAAATCTGCCCCATTCTTAGACTCGACTGTAAGCTGCTGCTTCAAAATCCCCATGTCAACACTTAGTTTCCGCACTTGTCTCTCCCACTTAGAAGCCTCTTCCCGCAAATCTTGAATTGTTGCTTCTGCTGATTCCAGTTTCTGTGAAAGAGCTTTGGAGCTTCTAGATCCATTTTGCATGGCTACATGGGAATTGAGCTGCCCATTGTTACCATCAGTCCTAGTAAGTAAGCTATCCATGCTGGAAGATCCATCCTATAATACAAATGCATTGATTAGTTGCATGGGGGTATTTCATTCTACCACAATCAATCTGTCTGTTAGAGTTTCTCACCTTTGGAAAAGATGTCCGTGACCTGGCACCTTTTTTAATCTGGAAAGAGATGATAACGGAAACCTTAAGATTATATCGCTACGACCATCCTGTGTGCACGGAAAATGCAAAAGTACAACTGAGTAAAAACACTTACCTGATGTGATCCAGACGTCCGGACAGACATATTTTGGCTTGACGAGGACCCTAGACTTCTAACTGTCAAATTTTCAGAAACATCCGAGTTACTGCTGTTATCCTCTGAAATTGAATCGTTGTATTCTTGCTCATAATTGCCGATCCATTGCCCTCGAGTCTGTCTAGACAGCCACATACATTGTCACGTTAAACTCCTTCCATATCAACAAAGTAATACACCTGACGACATTATATATGGAAATTATACCTGAATCCTAATCTTGGAGTTAGACATTGGACTTTCACCTGAGACAATGGTAGAATAAACTCAACTGGTGCCATGATATCTTATTCTTAAATTTGTGTGGATAGAAAGTATACATCACCTTAAATAGATGAGAAAATATAGAATGAGATCAAAAGTTGTTACGATTTCTCATGCTTAATACACGTGTATATGTGCTGATATATATCAACTTGACTACGGACTATTCACATCTAAATAGCTGTACAGCCACGTCCTCTCAACAACTTGTTTTAAGAATAACTTGTTTTAAACAAGAAAGATGATATCGGGTTGCAGCTTTGAATAATTAATAAGTTTACAACTTCATAACTCATAGATAGAAGTCACTGGCTTGTAAAATTCCTATCGACTGGGAACTCATTAAGTGTATGCCTATTCAATGCTTGATACATCCTACAAAACCTTTGCCATTTGATGTTCTAGTGTTAGCGCCTGCAACAAAAGTACAATTGCAACCTTGAATGGAATGCATTGGTTTGTTGCATCAGTTTTTGGTTCCACTCCATGGATGTAATTTTGGTCTCCTGGGTCACTTTGACCTTACAAAAAGATAATAAAATAATTTATTTCGTAACCAGCCATGGAAAGATGGACTGATGTTTAGGCAACAACATACGGTTCCATGTATAAAGATGTATATGCAAGGAAAAAATGAAGAAGAAAAGAAGTTTACATCTAGACAACTCCCAGTGCTGCAATTCATGAGAGGTAACGAGATGGACTCTGGTGATTCGGCAGAAGCATAGTCTGAAAGATTGATTCTTGCCTCTCCTAAGATGCTGACTCGAACAGAAACCTATTGGCATTTCAAGTCATTAATTTTGCCAAATCCTTTCCAAACAATATCACAGATCAGCAGGTGTGGCCTCACCATTTGAACAACAATCCTGTACAGTTTGTCTGCATATTCTCCCGTTGAAGGATCTGATGTTAATCTAGTTGACTCGATGATGGGTTCTGTCCACTGGCAAGTTCCATTTCGGACCAGTGATTTCGGTGTCTTTGCTGAAGTCTTGCCTGTCTCCACAGATATCAAAGACAGTACTAACTTGTCCCATCCAGAACTGGGTATCTGCATCGCCAACTGTTAATGTTAGTATCATTCTTGTCGCCACACATCAGAACTAACTCTAAAAAATTTATCTTCCTTTATGCTGATGGAAAAATGGCATGCACAATGCATGATATTTCACCTATTCCAGTTTTGCATTAGTATTAGCTAGCTTTATCAGCTTGTGCCCAGGGGATTGGGTGGGATAACTCACCGACATTATATAATGGGTCTGCAGTGATCATATTACCTCCTGAGTTCAATAGAAGCTTTTAAAAGCTATTTAGATTCACTGTTTTACTTTCATAACAAACACGTTAAATCAGTATGTGGATACAGTAGCGAAAGGTCCATGATCATGAGACTTTAAAGGGTATACATGGATGGATATACTGGTGGAAAGGTGAACAATAATGAGACTATAAAGGGGCATAAATAAGGTATTCCTGTAAATAAGCCTTATTGGTAGCAACCCCACTCGATTATTCCCTAGCAAGGGGTGCAAATAGGTCATGATCGTTCATTCTAACCATTTGATGCACTATTCAAGGCAGAGAGTAACCACTAAACCCAGTGTTACTATGTCTGAGAAATCAAGATCGAGCTGAGATCATCGAAATCAGACAAATTTTATCACAAATGGAAGAGGCCAACAAGTAAGCTATACATTAATTTGTATCATCGGTAGGTAAATTCTGTTAGAGATATGATAATGCATGAGGAAAAAAGTGACCAACTTAATTTTGTCAAATCAGAGAGATGCACAATACCAAAGTCACTGAAGTTCTAAACCACGTAAGCTATTCTAAAATCTGAAATGTTAAATTACAAATATAACCAGGCAAGAAGAAAACTATAACAGTCTCATACAAATTTTATAGTTTTTACCACAAACGGAAACTTCAAATCCATCATAATTAGACAACCTAATCCATATGCAGGAAGATTTAACATCAAGTCCTTAATGAGAACTCAAATTTTATAAATACAATGAAACAAGCCAAGAAGAGAAATATGTAAACAAGAAAACAAACAACTCCTAAAATTGTATTACCATTACTAAATTTTAGCACGGATGGAACATATCTGCCACATAATCCACATAAATGAAAATTACTATATTTATCCTAATTCATCAGAAAGCTACAAACGATTTCCACACAAATGCAAAACCGCCCCTTTGTTCAATCAACAGAGGACTTAACATTTGGTAACAATACCCTCTATAAACGTAAGTTCATCATGGAAAACACAAAAAGTCTTATCATAAACACAATTCCACTGTATAAAGCTGAAAATCCATATAGAAATTCATTAGACAAATGCAAATCCACAATATAAACTTCTCGCACAGTATTTTCACTCGAATGTAAATTCACGCTACAAACTTGAGTTCGTAATTCATAGACGAGGTCAATGTCATTTTGAAACAAATGACAAACAATCTCTAAACCCAAAATCCTTCAAAAAAATACGAAATTTTGTCTCCAGAAGAAAGAAGTTTACAACAAGAAAATACTAAATCACTGGATTAAAATCGCATTGAAGCATCAAAACAAACAAAATCCTATCACAATTAGGCATAAAATTGTATATGCGTTTTACCACAGAACGTGAAGCTATATAGCAAGGAAGCATTGAGCGCGTGCATAAAAATAGCAAAAAGACATACCCGGGTCACCTTGAAATCGAGCTTAAATTCGAATTTGATCCCTTCTGATTGGTTTCGATCCAAAGACCTTGAACTTGTTTCCATTACAATAGCCAGACTCAATCCCGTCCTCAATGCATATTCTTCTCAGATGCCTTTGGAGGAGGGAGAGAGCAAGAGTGAGAGAGAGAGAGAGAGAGAGAGCGAGAGAGCGAAAACCCAAAACCAGTGTTTGAATTCTAATTCTCTCAACGGACAGACAGGGGAAGAACCAAGAAGCTCGCGTTGATCTTCCCAAAAAGCAGATGTTTCTTAGAAATGCGACTCAGAGCGAATCGAAGGCGAGACCCCATGTGCCGAGAATCGCAAGAGAGGTATGGCCATGAGGAAGCCGGATTCGATCCAAACCCCCATCACCCAAAAGATTAGGGTTTGGAGAATCGGGTTGGAGCCAATCCTCGCATGAGGAACCCTAATTTCGGAGGGTAAACAGCGACTGCAGAGGATCGAAGAGCTGGGAAGAAGCCCTTTGAAGGGCGATGGAAGCAAAGAAATGGGCTTTTCTTCTGCCCTTTCTTGTGGGCGATTTTGATCCAAAGCATCTGATGAAGAAGACAAAATCCCCCCCCTCAATCAAACAAAGTCAATCTAAAGAACAAAATTCCCAGGTATAAAAAACAGAAAATCTCGCCCGAATTCCGTCAAGATCGATCGAACCTGTGCTCGATCCAATCGTTCGATCAATCGATCAATCGGTCTTTGGATCGGTCTCCTCGATTGTTCAATCGATTCTTATGGTTTGATCCAACGATCAATCAATCAGTCTTTGGATTGATTTCATCGATTGTTCGATCGATTCAACGATCGACCTTTCAAATCAATGATCATTGACTCCTCTTAATGATCGTACCAGTCCATTTAATCGCCCAAATGATTGGTCTTTCGATCAAATGATCCGATGAATGATCTCACCAACCCATATCTGCTCAACCAACGGATCGATCCTTCGATTCGATTCAATCCGATTGATCCGTCGATCCTCGGAATGAGCTTACTCCAATTGGACCTCCGATTGGTCGTGTGGATGCTCCGATCCAACTCGCCGATCCAATGGTCCTTTGATCGATCATGTCCGTGCTCCGACCCATCCGATCTGTTTGCGCACTCATCTTATATTTTTGGGCATGCCTCTTTAGCGAATGTTTGAACTCCGGTTTGATAGTTGCAAGGAACCTGACTTACAACTAAACAGATGGGAGTTCAATCGGAGAGCTTTTTTCCAAACCATGTCATTGACAGCTCTGCAAATCCAATGCCTATCGCATGCAGACAAACGTTTATCGCGGGGGGAGAATCGGGCATCGACTTGCAAGCAGTGCATCGGCAGCAGCAGAAGCCGATGCGTGGGTTTGAGTGATTGTTTGCGGAAATCGAGGCCAAAAACGTCGATGGATCGTGTGATCGATCGGGGTGTCCTGGATCTGCAGGCACGCAAGCGTCTGGATTTCGGTTTCACATTGGGACGGGGACGAACAAGCGAAGGAGTGCGGCTTTGTGATGTTACATACGTAGCATACCGTATGCGTACAATACGTATGCTAGGTATTTTAAAAGTACGCAATAAAGTTTCTACTGATCCTTAGAACGCGTATTTTCAACGTATAGCGGTTCAGTACGTTAAATACGTTACACGTGGTTCGAATATGGGATCATTACATATTAAATACGTTAAACGTGGATTAAATACATAAAATTTGGGTTAGATACATTAAATACGAGTTAAATACGTAGAATATGGGTCAAATAAACTAAGTACGCTCGATAATTATACAAAATTTCAATTAATTCAACCTGCATATCATGAAGAGTTTTCATATTCTATATCTTGTCTAGTAAACTTCAAATATGTTAAATATGGGGTTGAATACGTCAAAGTATGTTAGATCATTATACAAATTTACAATTAGTTAAACCTGCATGTCGCGAACTGTTTTCATATTCCGTTTCTTGGCATCAGTAAACTTATAAAATCTTAAATTGTCGAAAATCAAATCTCAACTTGAAGTTTATAAAATGACTAATATTCGCTTGCCAGACGAAACAGTAGCCCTAGTAAAAAAATAATGTTGAAAATCAGAAAATTGTCTGAGGAAAAATAAACTGTGAGGGATATATGTAGAACTATAGCTGCCCTAGTAAGCAATAATTTTGAGAATTACAAATTTGTCTTTAAAAATAAAAAGCTATACATATCCCAAGAGAGATATGTACATAAGTTAGAACCGTAGCTAGTCTCTACCGAATCTATCGGTACCTCCGACGTGTTTGGCCGAGAGCAAGAATCGATTGGTAAAGAGTAGCATCATCAAGATCGTGACAAGCGCAAGCCGATCGTTACTGCGATTTGCTGATGATCTGCGATCGACAGTGTCCGAATTGTCACGCATGTTGTGTGTTTCGCGTTTCGGCTCTGTTGTAGCAGTGCCATACTTGTTCGTCGATCGGATGTCCTAACCAGGATCAAGGTCCTTTCACGGGATGTTAATAGTTTCAGAAGTGATTTATGAGTTTCGTTTTTGTTCGAGCAATTATGAACTCAAATTGGTTCAGACTAGAACCGCAGTCTTTAACGACTTTGATTATACGTGTTCGACTGCAGATTCCATAACGTCTTGTACTAATCGTGATCATGATCGTCATTCGGATCTCGATCCCGGCCCTAAATCGCACTAATCTCGATCCTAATCCTTGTCCTTGTCCTTCTATAAATGGCAAGCGAGATCCGTCGGAGAGATTCTCGAGCAGGCAGATCGGACCTCTCTCTCTCTCTCTCTCTTTGTATATATACATGCATAATGAATTCGTACTGATCGTGATCATAATCACCGTTCTAATCATGAATGTGATCCTAATCGTAACAATCACATTCCCGATCATAGGCCGATGGGGAAAGATCATCAATCAACTTCCACTAGACAACGAGTTGTAATCGATCAGAACATCTGCTAATCATGCTCATCTCTCTCTATCTTTCTCTCTCTCGTTGCAACACACACGCTTAGTAGTCGTCCTAAACACAGTCCTAACCCTAATCCTAGAACTAATCCTCGAGTTATTACAAAAGTTAGACCATCTTAGGTGTTGCACTAGATTTAGCGACACATTTTTGCAAGCAAGTGAAAACAACAACAAAAGAACTCCTGATCCTAACCCTAACCCTAACCCTACAACACACACATTTAGTGCTCATACTAAACACTCTCCTAAACCTAACCCTAACCCTAATCCTACAACACATACGCTTAGTAGTCATACTAAACACTGTCCTAATCCTGACCCTAACCCTAACCCTAACCCTAATCCTACAACACACACGCTTAGTATCTCATACTAAACAAACTCCTAATCCTAACCCTAACCCTAACCCTAACCCTAACCCTAACCCTGATACTACAACACACAAGCGTAGTACTCACACTAAATCCCCTCCTAATCCAAATCCTTACCATAATCCTAACCCTAATACTACAACACACAGGCTTAGTACTCATACTAAATACACTCCTAACCCTAATCCTAATCCTTACCCTAAACCTAACCCTAAACCTTACTCCAACGCTAACCCTAATATTACAACGCATAGGCTTAGTACTCACACTAAATCCCCTCCTAACCGAAATCGTTACCCTAATCCTAACCCTAATACTACAACACACAGGCTTAGTACTCGTACTAAATACACTCCTAACCCTAACCCTAACCCTAATCCTAACCCCGATCCTAATCCTAATCCTTACCCTAAACCTAACCCTAATCGTAACCCTAACCCTAATACTATAACACATAGGCCTAGTACTCGTACTAAATTCCCTCCTAATCCAAATCCTTACCCTAATCCTAACCCTAATACTACAACACATAGCCTCAATACTCGTACTAAATTCCCTCTTATCCCAAATCCTTACCCTAATACTACAACACACAGGCTTAGTGCTCGTACTGAATCCCCTCCTAACCCTAATCCTCACCCTAATCCTAACCGTAATACTAAAACGCACAGGCTTAATACTCGTACTATATACACTCCTAACCCTAATCCTAACCCTAATACTACAACACACAGGCTTACTCCTCGCACTAAATACACTCCTAACCCTAATCCTGAACCTAATCCTGACCCTAACCCTAACCCTAACCCTAACCCTAACCCTAACCCTAAGTAGAGTTTAGACCATTTTAGGAATTGCACTAAATTTAGTGACACATTTTGGGGGCAAGTGAAAAACAGAAGAAAAAACATGAAGTCAGAAAGAAGACGAAGAAGAAGACGAAGACGAAGAAGAAGAAGAAGAAGAAGAAGAAGAAAGAGGCGGCCTTCTTCTTCGCCATCGCCATCGCCATCGCCCCAATTTGGTGCCGTCTGCTCCGCGCATTGATTTCTCTGCTCCCTGCCTTTCCCGTCTCTGCTCTCTGCGTCTCTGTCTCTGTGTGTTGTGTTGCCTTTCCTCTCGGTCGGCGTCTCTTCAGTCGCGGCGGCAGAGAAAACCCTAGCGCAAATGCACCATCGTTCCTGAAGGGGAAGACGCAAGAGCAGGAGCTTCGTCGGTCCCGAAGGGAAGACGCAAGAGCAAGAGCAAGAGCAAGAGCAGGAGCAAGAGCAAGAGCAGGAGCGGGAGCAGGAAACGAAGGTGAAGCAGAACTACGAGAGAGTAAGGAGGGGGCGTAAAAATGGCGTTCCAGGCCGCCTCTTCTTCCTCGGCCGCCTCTTCGACTACCGAATCCAGCCCGACTGATCTGCAGAGACGATGTCCAGCTGACCCTAACGATGACGCCTCCCTGGTTGCTGAGCTTCATCCAGGCGGAGGAGGAGGGGAGGAAGAAGAGGAACAACAGCAGCAACGACAACTACGTCAAGTGGAGGAAGCAGCGTTGTCGGGGGAGGGGACATCAGAAAGGGAAGGAGGATCAGCGGCAGGAGACGAGGAGGAAGGAGAAGCAGGTCCTGTCCTTGTTTCATTCCTTGCTTTTCGCTGCGCTTTCCTGCACGGGCCTTTAGACTCCTCTCATGCCACGGCTTCTCGGCATCGCATGCATTTCCATCAATGCCGGGCTATATATTTACATTTTGCAGAAACGTTTCCGTTCCTTCCATTTTTCCAAGCTCCTCCAGTTCTGATTTTCCTGTTTGAGCTGCCGTTCATCACAACCTTGGTCAGGCTTGCTGCATTCCGTTTGGAGTCTCATCTGCATTTTCCCAAGCTCCTCCAGTTTTAGTTATCCTGTTTGGGCTTCTGTTCATCACAACCTTCGTCAGGCTTGCTGCATTTCGTTGGAAGTCTCTTTTTTCTCTCGTTTCTGATGCTGTGAAAGCTAGCGCTTCAAAGCTTGCTCCTTTTCACTCGCAGCTTCTGCCTATTTTCTTTTCTGCTTGCTGTTTGGTTCTTTCAAAGTTTCTGGCTCATTCAATCGAGACTTTTCAGTTTGATCCCATTATAGTTTCTGGCTTATTCGATCATGACACTGGAGTTGTCATTCTGCAGCAAAGAGAAGATATCTCGCAATGGATTGGGTTCAACGTGTCGTTGGACCATTGAACCTCTCTGATGATCCCACTGAAGAGGAATTTCTCCGCAGTTTGCAGGACGGGAGGCTTCTTTGTAACCTCCTCAGCAAAATTTTTCCAGATGGTCTGCTGCTCGAGGTATTTCTTGTCGTTTCTTCAGTAATACCCATTCTGTGTGTTTACACTACCACATTCTCTAAGAGAAAAAGGTGTATATAACATGCATTTTGTCTATCAGACTCCATCTCAGGACTTCAGCGACGATGTGAGCACGTTCCTTGCTGTGGTGAAAGAGCTGAAACTGCCATCATTTGAAGCAACAGACCTAAAAGAGGTTTGATCTAGCTGTCTATCAAGTCTCAGTTTTGAAGAGGCTTATCATCACTATTGCTCGTAAATAAGCTAATTCCTCTTTCGATTCCTGAAAGAGAAACATGGAGCATTTAATATCAGGAATCGATCAGAAATTCTGTTATATCTCTATGGTTTTTGCTGCCCTGTAATGGAGCACTTTCTGCCTAAAAAACTTCGTTTTCAATGATATTTCCACCTTGGAAGCTTTGAATATCAGCTGACATTGTTTACTGAATGAAATCACATTGTTTTATCAACTGCCTTTTTGAATATGCCAAAATGCTTTGACTACCTACAGCTGTATGATGCACATCCAAAACGAGCTGTTTGATGATTGGCAAGTGGTGTGACAAAATGAAGTTATGACCTAGATAGCTGAACTCACTAAATCCAAATACTTGAAAACATCTGTTTGTAGTGTGATCCAAGGTTGAAGCCATATTGATGGATTAGGAGAAGTTGAAATGCCAACTAGTTTTTATATTCACAGAAACTCACTCAATATCTGGTGAGTTTTGAACTGTCTACTGCATTTTCATGTGTGGTGGTTTTTCTCCCTTCTTGTTTTCTTTAGAACGTGGCAATCCAATGACCTTTGTATTGATAGAGAAATTCTTATAACATCTGGCAGCTTGTATCTATGGTAGTTTTGTAGAATGTACTGCACATTTTCATGAGTTTTGTTTTGTCTTTCCTGTCATTTACTTTTGTGCCTTTTTCTAAGGTTTTTGTATTGTTTTTTTCAGGGTAGTGATAGACTATCCTCTTGTGCAAGGGTTGTAGATTGCCTTCTTTCCCTTCGATCTTATGCTGAATCTCAGAAAGTGGAACAGCTCGATGTTCGGAGACATCATGAAACTGATCATTCTGCTAGTGATCAGAGATACTATCCCATTGAAAATGGAATTCATGTTGTTGATCTACCCCAGAAAAGTCCTCAGCCCCGAAAGAGATGGGCCATCCCCGAGTCTGGTAACTTTGACGATGAATATGAGACCAGTACAATCAATGTGCAGAAATCATGCGAGCAAGATTCCTATATTGCTGACGAAAATTTTGTACCGAAGTCTAACCAAACTGGGACAGGTTATATTTACCTCTTTCATCGATTAATGGTGTAGAATGCTGCATATGCACAAGATTGTGTTCGTTTTAATGAGTAAGCTGCATTCGCTGGACCTTTTTGATCACAAGAGAATTCACTGTGTTTTAATGCAGGCATGACTTCAGTGAGTATACAACAAATCACTCATAAGTTCCGTGAAATTTTGAGAATGAAATCAGCTGAGGAGTCAACAGTATTGAATAGTCTTGATGTAAGGAGTTGAAATATAGCCATTTAATTCGGGCTAAATTATTTAGCTTGCTGTTGTAACTCTTTCTTATGGGGATTCATCAGAATCTTCCCTCACAATCACTTGTAGGCCATGTTCCTGATGTGCCTGGAGAGAACAGCCAAGATGAGGTTGCTGGAGTAAGTCTATTTTGCGAGCAGAAGATCTCATTGGTTGTGTAATAGTCCCCATGGATTGGTTATCCATGTCTTTTATGTTTCTAATACGTCTCACATTATTAGGTTGTAGAATGTATGCTAAAACGGGTGCTAGCTGAATTTGAAAGACGCCTTATGGTGCAGAATGAACAAGTAGTGAAGGTAATTCCACTTTCTTTTTGACGTTTGGAGTTTATAAACAGTGATGCTTTCACTTTACCGTTGGATCTTTTTTATAGCTCAAGAGCATGTTGAAAGAACATATGCTGCGGGAAGATAAACTTGTAACAAGAGCAGAAATCTTGGAGACACTAGTTGCAGGTGCTGGAGAAGAGGTCAAGGTAAACAGCATTTCCAAGTAATCGATTTCATGAACATTTGAATCTGGGAATATGTTTGTTTGGTGCAACTCTCACAGCTTTTCAGTAACGTGTTTACATTGATATCATGAGTGTTGGCTTTTTATGAACGTGGTCAAAATATACATGGCATCGTTAGCTTCGAAATATGCTCTTTCATTGAGTTCACTGTATGTTACTTATTTTCAGTAGTTAATTTCTGACAGTGGATGTGCTTTTGCAGATTGTGTCCAGCCAGCTTCAACAAATAAAGGTTTACTCCTTATTAAAATTGTTTTCATGATTTTCTTTTCCTGGCATTGTGTTATTAAGCTTATCATCTAGGGATAGATCTCAAGAAAATATCTGCATTATTCAATTCTAAATATGGCATTCTGAGCTGTAATGAGCTGTAAACCCTTATCTGCTCAATGATGTCAACTTGCTGAACAGCAGACTTGTCTGAATTAGTTGTCGAACAATTGGGAAACTATTAATTCTCATATGGATCCACTTCATATACTCGTTTGCTCTGGTTGGTCTTATTTCAGACGATTTTAAAAAGGTTTGCAGGTTCCAAAATGTTTCATGGCAGTGATCACACTTGCGAATGTAGTTCCATGATGAATTAACAGCTCGGTTTTGTTTTGAGGTAGAATGATAAAGCGTCAGTGAAAATGTCTGTGTAAGATGGATAGGTGTTCTCTCAGGTGATGTAGCCGTACTTAATGAGATTAAATCTAGGCAGATCTATTGTCATCTAGGATCAGGGTTGCTAGAAGTTATTATAGAAATGAGTGCTACTCATCCACATCAGACATCGTTTCTACTTTTTCATGGAGATGGAACATCTACTTATATCCAATGTGTATTGTGAAATATCTATTTTCTATTCTGTATACACATATATCCGAATATCTTACTTCATTTTTTTATTTCTCTCTCTATATATCCATGAACATAGAGAATTCAAGTAGTGTGCATCTGTAATGTGAAATTTGTTTGTCGTCTTATTTATTTTATGATTGATGTTGTGCATCTACAGAAAGAAAAACTGCAAGCAGAAGCGGAGAAAATTGAAAAAGAAATCATGATCGGGAAGTTGTTGAGGGAAATAGAGGAGAAGGATGCTCTTGTGGAGAATCTGAAGAAAGAGTTGCATTTTGTGAAGCAGACAGATCATGAACGATTTCAGCAGCTAGAGCTTGAAAAACGTGCCTTAGAAAAGAAATTCCTCGCTGAATTGGCTGAACGTGATGTTGTAGTAGATAAAGCAAAGAAGAAAGTGATGGATCTAGAGGCAAATTCAGCAGTTGAAATAAAATCACTCCAAAAAATGCACGAGCAGTATAGGTCTTTTGTTGTGTCACAATTTGAATTGTTTCAGGTAAGAAATCTAAAATTAGTTGGTTTTGATAGTGTGTATGCATGAACTCAGGATCTAGCAGACTGGGGGTCAGAGGGACGAGGGTTTTATGTTTTAAATGCGTATTGCATGAAATTATTGACAGTCACTGATTGTAATGCCGGTTGCATTGGATTTCTATGGTATTTTGAATTTTCAGGGTGTAAAAAGGGAATTGCACATGTTGAGAGAAACAGTTTCATGTTTGCCAGCTTCGTGGCAGGAAAATCTGCAACTACTTGGTAAGCATAGCAAAAATAGGTTTGGTTGGCTGAGAATTTTTCAAAAGCTATGTCTGGTCAATATATATTGATGAAAATTTTCTGCTTGCTTATTGTATGTTAGAGGGTCAGCTACAAGGATTGGTACATGCTGCTTCAGGTTATCATCAGGTCTTAGCAGATAATCGTCAGTTATACAATGAGGTTCAAGATTTGAAAGGTGAATCTGTTAAAAATCATGCAAGGCAAATAAAAAAATTATGTGAAAACTCACATCAGTTGATGGTATTTCTGTCTCACAGGTAACATCAGAGTTTATTGTAGGGTTAGGCCATTTCTTCCAGGGCAACTTACAGAACACACTTCTGTGGACTTTGTGGGAGTGAATGGGGACTTGATAATCCACAACCCCCTCAAACCACAAGCAAAGGACGGCAACAAGGTGTTCCGCTTCAACAAGATATTTGGACCTTCTGTAACACAAGGTGACATGAATTACTTAATTCAAAGTAATTTCGTATTGCATTGGAATCATTTTAACCGTTTAATGTTGATTACCTATTTGTATTGAAATTATAGAGGAAGTTTTCTTGGATACTCAACCTTTGATAAGGTCTGTCTTGGATGGCTTCAATGTCTGCATATTTGCCTATGGTCAGACAGGGTCAGGAAAGACATACACCATGGTCAGTCTTGGTTAAACAGCATGCATAAGATCATTCTAAAATGCGGATTTAAAAGTTTCATATTTTTCTGCAAACTATTTTTTAGAGTGGTCCGGACAGCATGTTGCAAGAAGATTGGGGTGTGAATTATCGAGCTCTTGATGATCTTTTCCATATATCTCAGAGTAGGAAAGATGTCATTAGTTACGAAGTGGGTGTGCAGATGATTGAAATCTACAACGAGAAAGTGCAGGATCTCCTATCTACAGATGGTCCAAACAGGAAATATCCTTTAATGCTCTGTTGCTCACTGTGTTAGCGTATACCACTCATTTGTAATAGACATGATCTGCTGTCTTGTTCCTTAATATTTTTCACATTGGAGATACGAAACAATTCCCAATTAAATGGACTCAATGTTCCTGATGCTTGTATGCTGCCTGTGAATTCCACCGAGGATGTTCTGAAGCTTATGAAGATTGGGCAAAAGAACAGGGCTGTTGGAACCACTGCCCTCAATGAACATAGCAGTCGCTCCCATAGGTTTGCAAAAGGATTTACTTCATGTTATCTTATCAATATATTTCCTTCCTCAATGTAACCGATTCTACTTTTGTCCCCTTTGCAGTGTATTGACTGTGCATGTACGCGGATTAGAAATAGCCACAGGCTCTCTCTTGCATGGATGTCTTCATCTTGTGGATCTTGCTGGAAGTGAAAGAGTCGTTAGATCAGAAGCAAAAGGAGAGAGATTGATAGAAGCTCAGCATATTAACAAGAGTTTGTCTGCCTTAGGGGATGTTATTTATGCTTTAGCTCAGAAGAAATCTCATGTACCTTATCGGAATAGCAAGTTAACACAACTTCTTCAGGATTCTCTAGGTTTGCTTATATTTTGAATTTTTCCTGGATGAGAATATGGTGTTCGCATACTAACTTTCTCACTGTTCTTCGCACTGGTCAATAGGTGGACAAGCCAAAACACTTATGTTTGTGCATATTAGTCCAGATGTAGAATCATATGGGGAAACAATCAGCACTCTGAAATTTGCAGAACGTGTTTCATCGGTTGAGCTTGGTGCTGCACGAAGTAATAAAGAGAGCAGAGACTTACGCGAATTGAGGGAACAGGCATGCTATTTCTTTCCCCTTACTCTTTAGTGTGTCAGGACCAAAGCCTGTCATCAATGATTGACATCATCATGGATGCAGACATCTTGGTCTTTCTCTCAAGAAATGTATTCTTTATAAGCGAAATGTTTTCACTTATTATGTTAGGACTCCATCTGTATTGTCTTTTGTGTTTCCACTTAAAGATCAGTTAACAACAAAAGAGGGCTCTAAGATTTTTGGATGGTATCGTAGGTTACATCACTCAAAGAGCAGATTGCAAGAAGGGACTCTGAGATTTTCCGCTTGCAAACAATGAAAAGTACCATTAGTGAAGGTCTGGCAACGTCGAAGATAAAATCGAATAATTCTTCATTGCAGAAGACATATGCAGATGGACAACGGAGGCAAACAATCGACATGCTTGTACAAAAAGAAGCTGTGAGTTCCGTGAGAGATTGACATTAGAAACTTTGCAACTGTGCTGATCTCAGATCCAGATGATTTATGTTTCACTGTGGTGCACATCCTAAGTCTAATAATAATCTCGCATAACAATAATAGAAACCCCTTTTATATTATAAAACATCACCAACAGCTCACTATTTCACGGGAATATAGTTATGTTCCTGGCATAAGTTATATTTACGAATTTCCGAATGTGAAGCAGTTTCTTGTTTCTGATGTATGCAGAAGTATCTGGCAGAAAGGCCACCACAAGACTTCGAGGTTACAGCATCTTCACCTACATCCTCATCAAGACAATTCCGAGCAGAACCTCCATCGACTTCTTGGAATGAAGCATCTTTTAGGAAGTTGAAACTAACTAGTGGAAGTATGTCAGATTTAGAGGAAGTAAGAGATGGTGACGAAACAGTAGAGTGGGAATCTCAATGTCTATCGAAAGGATGGAGGGATACACTACAGAGTAGCACAGACGATTCTTCGGTGTTAGTATCAGGAACTGTTGATGATGCATGCTGCTCTTGGGATTCAGAACGGAATGGTGGTGCAGAATCAGAGGTATTTATAGGAGGCCTCCCAAGTTCCAGTGAAGGACCTCTTGATGATGACCCTGTAGCCAAGGACCTGGACACAGTGAGTGAGATCTCAGAGGGTGACATATCACAAGCTGGATCAACTTCTTCTCTTTCGAGTCAAAAGTCTTTCAGTCAGCAAGAGAGAATGGCTTCCAAAAGAAGATTAAGCCAAAGGTATTCCTTGCAATATTCACTCATTGCTTCCAGGAGTAATGAATGTTATTAGTGCATCGCACTTAATTTTAATCTGCATGTACATCACAGGACGCCAGCTACATCAAGCGTCCTACGGCAGACAAAGGGTAAGTAATACCTTAACCTTGATCCCTCAGTTACATATGTGATCTCCTTTTTGAGAATGCAAACCCAAGTTTGTGTCTGCTTCACAGGATCTGCATCAGGTCGCTCATCTCTAAAGAGACTTTCTTTTCCTGTCAAAGCAGCCAGTGAAAAGTGACGTTGCTGTAAGTTCAGTGCTCTAGACATATTCTCTTTTGAAAGTTTAAACACTGGCGACTGATATCATCATATCTTTATGTTGATTGCTCATATAAAAAAATGCAATAGACATTTGCTTTTCAAATAAGAGGTAACACTTAATGTATGCTCATGTTGATGTCTCAGTAGCTGGAGTGCCAAACGATGCAGCGTTCGTTACGGTGTCCCAGTAAAAACCTCATTTGAAGAGTTTAGGAGAAGTAAGGAGGAAATGCTATATCAGCCCGTGAACTCCATCGGCAACATGGACATCACTCTGATGAGGATCAAATATGATCTCTTATCATCTATATCAGCAAAAGTTGTGCTGTGTCTTCTGATTTTTAGAGGATACCAACTTCCAGAATCGAACAATGCCGGTTCCTTGATACTGCCGAAAGTTATCCTCCCATTGAGAATGCCCTGTTCAACTATAGGGCACTGTCAAAAGCTTCTTCAAAATGATAGCAGTAGGATAAATGACACCTTTTTCTTCGGACCTTGTTTGTAACTTACAGAAATGAATCGTTTCGAAGCCATGCTGTGCTCCGACGGGTATATATTGTGATTTGGTTTGTGTGGAACAACAAGAGGTGAGAGACAGCATGTTTGCAGAAAATCTGGTTCGTGTGACGTCGATTTTTAGCACCGAAAAAGATATGGTGAATGATAGGATTCTTTTCTGAAATACTTGTGGGAAGGAACCCTGCAAGTGGGATCATCTTTGCGCTCAAGACCTTGAGTGGGTAAGTTCTGAATCCGAATGGAATAAATACAAAATGCTGAGCCACAGAGGTTTATGGAATCTGCGTCCCAGTGGTCTGGCTATTGCATGCATCATTATTTCTGTTGAAGTTGAAGATGAAGATATGAATTAGGACCATTGTTGACACTCGTATGCTAATTAGTCAATATGTTGAAGTTAAATGTGACATGCATTTTATTCTACGCCGTGAAGATTAACCACAGTGATGTATCTTTTGAAGTGCAATCCGTATGGTCCAAAAGGAATGTAGGGACTGAGGAATCTCTCCCACAGGAACCCAAATGCAAGTTACAGGGTTTAGGGTTTAGGGTTTAGGGTTTAGGGTATGATATTACAACTCACTCTTCATTGCCATAGCAACATTTTATGGTAATTTCATTGGCTCACAAGTCACTCTTCGTTTTCTGATCGATTGTTAGAATGAAAATCTAAGCCCTTGCACAAGCTGCATTTTGAGACTTCTATTGAGAAACAATTGCCAAGCACAAGCTGCATTTTGAGACTTCTATTGAGAAACAATTGCCAAGCACAAGCTACATTTTGAGACTTCAAATGCCAAGCACAAGTGGCGTTTTGAGACATTCTATAGAAAGCACGTTTATCAATTGATTGTCAAAATGAGAATGCCATAAAGCTGATCTTTGTATCCTTGCAAGTGGTTTCTTCCAAAACGTCCAATGCCAAGACAAGCTGCATTTTATGACTTCCATTGAGAAGCTTTGCAAGACCACTGCCACATACAAACATTTCCTGTTCTGAAACCAACAATGCAGTAAAAGGTGCCCAGATCCGGTCTTTCCTACTTTTAACAATATAGCTTTCACAACAAAAAACATTTTGATTTTGGCCCCAAAAGAATCATTCCTCACTACATATATCAAACAAAATTGCGACACCATCCATCACCGCCACTGAATTCCACAACAGTTCAACATACAAACTTGTTGCTCCATTCCCGTTGACTGGAATTTGATCGACTTTTGTTGTCTTTGCACATTTTGATAATTAACATTTGCTTCTTTGATACAAGCAGGATTGGCTCCTCCAAACAA
>JBBBWG010005546.1:3301-21437 GCA_037176905.1 Azolla pinnata
CTCCCGTCGATCGTTTTGAAACCATTTCTCTCTGGAACTTGCAGAAGAAGCAAGAGTTGTTTTTGTTCATCTTTCGAGTGTTTCAGCTAAACAGGGAAAGTATAGATGGGGGGGATCTTTTGAGCCCTCATAGCATCTAATCTCAGATATAAATGCTTGTCAAATGCTCTTGTTATGCCTCTTCGGTCTCACGAATGCACCAACAATTTTTCCTGATCTCAACTTATTACCGATGACGGGTATAATTTCATGTGATTTCTTAGGCAAACATCACAATTTGTATCTAGTTGACACCTCGATCTGCTCGAAAACCCTAAACCCTAGACCTTGAACCTTGATTTGCATGGAAACCCTAAACCTGGATTTGCTTGAAAGCCCTAAACACTAAACCCTAAAACTTAAGCCCCAAAGCTTGATCTGAGCAAAAACCTTAAACCCTAAACCCTAAAACTTAAGCCCCAAAGCTTGATCTGCGCAAAAACCTTAAACCCTAAACCCTAAAACTTAAGCCCCAAAGCTTGATCTATGCAAAAACCTTAAACCCTAAACCCTAAGACCTTGAACCTTGATTTGCACGGAAACCCTAAACCTTGATTTGCTCGAAAGCCCTAAACCCTAAACCCTAAAACTTAAGCCCCAAACCTTGATCTGCACAGAAGCCTCAAACCCTAAACCCTAAGACCTTGAACTTTGATTTGCACAAAAACCCTAAACCTTGATTTGCACGAAAACCCTAAACCTTGATTTGCTCGAAAGCCCTAAACCCTAAACCCTAAAACTTATGCCCCAAACCTTGATCTGCACAAAAACCTGAAACCCTAAACTCCAAACCTTTGTATGCTGAAAAAACCCTAATCAGGCTTCATCTCTTCTCATCATCATCTCCATCTCCATCATCATCTCCATCGCTTGTTAGTCCAAGTTCTGCCAAATCGTCCGTCGCCATCTCCATCTTCCCCATCCTTGGGAGTAGATTGTGCGTACCATCTTCCTGCTCGGGCCATCGCCATGCCGAGAGATGGCAAGAAACCATCGCAGGTGCTGCTTACGGCTTCTGCTAGGGTTTCCGCTTGTCCTCACGTTCTGTGATTCGATTCCTCACGTTCTGTGATTCGATTCAGTTTGGGCTGCCTTCCGTATGTCGATGTGAATGAAGCCGGTGGCTCATCTCTCACCCCCTTCGCGGAATTCAGAACGAACTGGTCTCTGCTTCAATGGCGTTGAGGATCGATATGGACGTTAGGGTTTCTCTGCTGCAGCTCCGCTCTTGCTTTGTGTCCATTGTGGTAAGTTCCGTGGATCGTGATTCATCTTTTCTGACGTGGAAATTCTTTCGATCTGTCCAGATCATGTGAAGGTAAAAAATCACCGTACTGCACGCATCCCCGTTATCAGAGCTTCTGCTTCGCTTGGTGCTTGAATCCGGAGCTTGCTGTACAGCGATCAAACGGATCAATCTGGAGCTCATTTCATCGATCAAACGCATCAATCTGGAGTTCATTTCATCAATCAAACGGATCAATTCATTTCATCAATCAAACAGATCAATCAAACGGAGATTCTTCAGTCCTGCACCGACGCATGATCGAGTAAGCTCTCCATTCATTCAAAAGCCTGTGATGATCAGCCATCACATCAAGCATCGCTGTTTTACAGTCTCAACCCGTACGTTTCCGTCACTCCGACCTTCCAACCTTAGGGTTTCAACCTGTGCATTTCCATATCCCGGTGAAGAAAAAAGCAAGGAATGATAAACGCGAATGATGATGGAGTAACAATACCGATATGCTTTAAGTAGAATCTAAGTTCTCATCGAATTCTATGCTTCAGACTGTAATTGTCTGTGACTACCTCATTCCCACGGTTTACGGTTTGAACTTCATGCCATTGTTCCTTACAAAATTCATGTGCTTTCCGAATTTCCAGAGTTTTAGCTTCCATTCAGCTCATATTCTACAGTTTCATGTCGATTTCCTGCAGAAGAGACAATGTTTTGTGAATAAGCTTCTGAACCCGAGATTTTCCTTCGCGATTCTCACTTTTGGGTCGTGGCAATGAGAGGACGAATCTAGATATTGTTTTCTGGTCAAGGAGCTGAATGAAACACTACAAAATCTTCCTGGTTCTCTCAGACCTGCAGTTATCAAACCTTTGACATCATGAGTAAACGTCTCAGCCAAGGCAGCATCGATCACCTCTCGTACACCCCTAAGCTTGAACCACAGAGAAGTCAGGAATTAGTTTCACACCAAGCAGAGCTTCTGCTGTCCGGACTATGGAGGAAAGCAATAAAGAATCCATGAAGAATCCTGACAGTGTTCCTGGATCGAATCTTCCAACCCTAAGTCCCCAGGTTGTTTCTGACTTGAAATATAAAATCACTGTGAGCAGGAAGAGGCCATGCCATACAAGCAGCAGAACAGTATGGATAATATTGACATATCCACACACCAAGCTTCGAAGAAGATGGCTTTAGAAACAACCATGAAAGAGGAGGATCCCTAGGAGATCTGAAGGTCAAGGAGAGAAGATTCGGATTTATGTGAGGACCCTTGTTGGGAAAGGAGAACTCTGTTGCAGGTTTTAATCTTTCAGTAATATACTAGTTAGATCCTTTGTTTGATTGTTTCATTTCTCGCTTGGAATTAGCTTCAACAAACGAAAGCCGATATGGCCTGGTTAACTACACATTTTGCAGACCAAGACAATGGGCAAAAAGAGGATTCTCTAGTTGGTGTGTGCCGAACAGCTATGATCGCGAATATTAGTCCCAGCAAAAACCTGTCCCTTGGTGAAACACAAAACACCTTGCATTGGGCAGATCAGGCAAAAGAAATAAGGAACAAAGTGTGTTTTCTGATAATTAACATTTGGAAATTGGATTGTTCACTGCATGTTCGTGGGCAAAACACTTACTTCGTTGATTTGTAAGGTAAGATTTGTGCTAAAGGAGAATCAGCAGCTACGCCTGCAAGTTACTGATCTGCAACAGAAACTACTTATTGTTGAGAAGATTGTAGAGAATTCAGCTCCGACTGTGGAAAGGCCAGGATCAAATTCATTAGCTCAGATAGAAAAGAATCGGAGGAGGTATCCTAATCTAATATTATTTTGTGAAAATTTATCATAGAAGAACAGATTCTTGCTGCAACAGATTCAAAACAGATTCAGGCAAAAACTCCAGGAGTTATTGATGAGGCCGCCATTGCTGCCTTCTTCTGTGAAGAGGAAGAGAAGCCCGAGTAGCACCAATAATATCATGGCAAGGAAAATTGCTTGTAGAGAGAAAACCTTCTCGGATATATCAAATACAAGCAAGCATGAATTCTAAAAATTTGAGTTATTCCAACAAATGGAAAAACACAAACCCTCAAGACACCATCCATGCTAGTGCAAGTAAGGCACCTCACATAATCTAGTGGTTTAAGAGGAATCATTTTCGATTTTGTGGGGTTTAGCTTTGAATTAATACTAATGTTTCATGTTCGTCTTCATCAGCCTGGCTTCTTATGTGGATGTCCTTTGTTCAACTAACTGGCCGCAAAAGCCTGTGGAGTTCGTAGGTAGTGTATCAGTTACCCCATCTCAACAGACATACCTACCTCACTCTTGTGTTTTGGCCCGATATCAGCTTGAATTCAGTTATTTCGAATGCTGCTTGGTTGAACCTCCTCATCCTTGTTGACGATGATGTACACCTAAGATGGATATAAGTGTTTTCACTCACATTCCAGACTTTTTGGTGCATGTCCCATCAATGATGACAATCTGGATTCTTCACTTACAAACGAGGTGATTGCCGTATCTGATTCTATATCAATGTATTTGGCAGCTACATAATGTCCAATAATTGTGATTGATACTGGTCTACAGGTGAACATATTTGAATTCGGCCTGGTACATGATCGTGAATATGTATCTTGATTATTTTGATTCATGATAACCTTAAAAGATTTTAATGCACACAATTTAGAACCATTTTTGGTATTTTGGTGCTACTCACAATCCAATGAACAGAATGTTTTGGTATTTTTGTCCCCCCACCAAACATACTAAACTAGCAATACCTTCCGAGCATACCATGGTTTAGTTGATTTAGTTCAGGCCATTCTTTACATTATGCAATTGTTTTGCCACTGTTCATCCGTTGTGCGCAGAGCACCACTACAAGTTCAGCCTAATATCTCTAGAATCATCTTAGCTTTTTCTCATATGCAAACATATTCCTTTGAATGCCATATCATATACATAGAGAGAGAGAGAGAGAGAGAGAGGCATTGAGGCTAATGAATCAAACATGGAATCCAATGTACATCAGCCGAACCCTGCATCGATGCTCGAACTCCTTACAGAAATGATAGGTTGCCGTGGCAATCATTCATCTTCTACAGGAGTGAAACCGCATCAAAAACTAGAAACTAGAAACTAGAAGAGTATATAGTTCATTTCAAATTCAGCATTGCCATAAAACAGTCTATTGAAATGCATCACCTTCCAGTTCATTCAATACCATAAAAGACTAGAAATTGCTTACCGTTATTTTGCATAGTTATGTCAAATAGTGAAATTGCAAAATCTCACAAAATTGGATGGCATATCTACATAACGGCAAAAGCCGATACCCACCGCAAGACTTTAAAGTCTGATACATCCTGTAAACCAAATAAGCTACGAACAGTTAGATGTGATTGTTTTCTCCAACAAAGGCAACATTAAACTCTAGAATGGAGGCATTTTCACTTTATGTAATGAATCCAACCTTGGAGGGCTTCAAAATAAGCTTTGGTTGGTCCTAATGAGAATCACTCTTGTACTTCATAAACGATTGCCACCATTGCTCAAAGCTAGTAGCATTCAATAGATTTAGTTGAGTCTTTCCTTTTCCGGGATCAACTGAGAACCTTATTATTGCCCAGATGATTTTAGCATAGGAACAGTACCAATGTCAGTTAGAAAAGAGGTGGGCCTTCACTCAAACACAAATATCTTCTCAGTACCTCGACCATATGGGATGTTGCTTATTTCAATCAAAGAAACTTGAACAGAAGCAGATTTGTCCACTATCTATAGAGAACTTGTGTCAACTTTCAGAACTTACCATGCATGGATGGAATGTGGTGCATCTGCTCGACAGCTCTCCAAAATTAGCCAAACCTGATTAATGTATCAAACTAAGAGAGCGGGAACAATGTTCCATTTTCCAGAACAACGTGAATTAAGCGAATGGAAAGGATTCATCGTTCCGAGGAAATAAAAACATTTCTTTCCTCCATTTGTTGAGGACCCGACGCTCTGCCAAATTGCAACTCCAATATTGACAAAAAGGTATAGATATGTAGATATATCTAGTTCTTGAATCAACAATGCTGCATATATGGTGCACATTATCGCACCATTCTCTAATTATCCCTTCACTTCTCAATTGCCCATAAAAAGTATCGAGTATCGATGATCCATACATGCAAATCCTTTCGCGATATTGAATTCTCTGCACGAGTAAATGATGCCTGTCCTTCATATGCACCTAAGAAGTGTAAACCAAAATATGATGAAAATTATTACTTCAAGGAAACTAACAGAAAAAACTATGAACAAAAATAATCATTTGGTTCCACTAAAACATGCCCACACTACCAATTTAGATAACTTAATAATCTATAACTGAAATCCCAACTGTATATTAATCCCATTTTCCCTCCCCGTTTCTTATTCTAGCACCACTACAGTTGAAATAGCACACGCCCTATTGTATGAATGTATCGGATGATTCAACAGGAACTCAACTTGCTTTGCAGACCAATGTGCATGCAAAACACATGGCACAGCAACACTTAAAAGATTCACATTTGTAAGCATCCATACCAAGCATTGAAACTATGTGATTTCCGTGGCTATACAATTATCTGGAAATCCATTCGAGAACGTAAGAGATGTGGAACCCACGTCTGTAGTGTGTGAAACCCAATATATATACACTTCAGATATAATAATTCCTCTTAGGTGTAGCAGATTCTCAATTCCAGCATTCAAATGTTTTTTCTCCTCACCCTAAAACTTGAATTCATACAAGAGATATAATATGAGAATACCCATCTATTCAAGTCATACTATTGATAGAAGCCTTCCTCAAGCCTTCAACTTTCTACAGACTGGAAAAGTTACCCAATCAGTGTAACGTTAAGTACCTTGCTTTCCCAATTTGATACGATTTCACAGAGTATAGAAAAATGGATGTATGCCTAACCTTTCCCTTGCTCCATCTCTCACCATAAAAAATGGCATGCTTGCTATTTTCTAAAGATACTCAACAAAACAGTCGATATATCGTTTTCAACATTAAAATTCATATGGTTAAATAAGATCTCAATAAAAATGTACCAGTTGTCTGACATTATTCTCTTAGAGATTTGATCATTATTTATATTCCCACTCGTGCTTTAATAGCTACATATTTTGCTTATAAAAGAAAAAGACCACAGCTTCTGCTCTACTTTTACCACAAATGTAACATGGAGATTGTTGCTTCTTCACCAACATATTGTGAAGGTCTCAGTCAAGCTTTTTGGAATTTCCTGTTTGGTGGCGAAAAAACTTTGCTTATAGAAGCAGTAACCTGAGAACGAGCTGCAATAGATGTTGCTCATATAAAGAGTGAATGAAAACCTTGTATATGATTTCCACCTATACTTGAGAACTCACCAGACATCTACCTTAATCTCTTTATATCATCCTAATGCCAACCATTCTTTTTATTCGCTCATTTGCCTCCAAAGATAAGACCTGAGCAACATGGTTGCAAACACCAGATCCGTTCACAATGACTTAGCGGCATTGTCTTGTGGAAGCTAGGATCACTTTTGAGTGTTATAGCACATTCAAAGCAGCAGTACTCTTTATGTTCCTTTGAATAACAGAGATTCCAATATACAAGGGGCTATAGAAAACCAGCTTAAATAACTGGAATTGAAAATGCATCAAATGAAGACAATGATGTCCAAAAGGTGCAAAACAAAAATGGATAAATGCCAAAGATGGCTGGGTAGCACATGTAATCAGAAGAGGGTCTATATTCATGTTTAACAAAGATCTTCTCGTGAAGTTTCACAAGATCGAATGGCTGATATATGGTGATGCGAGGTGTTCAATTCTATAAATATACCAGATAATATGGTGATGCAAAGTGTTCGACTAAATTCACTCAAAAGGATCCATGGTTATGCAAGGATGTACACTGCCAGGTAGAGTTTATTCTTTGTAGTATGCTAATCACTTTGGTCTGACATATGGACAAGTAGATTCTGGAGTTCCTTTGGTCGAATGTTAATGTTACTCATTTCCATGCAGTCATTGTTTTGAAGCTTACAATGTATCATAATGTCTACTGGTCAATTATACTTCCTAAAAACTAATCATGAAGAAATTCCATGACCTCATTATGAGCCTTGCGCTGAGAAAGCCCAACCAACTATTGAGTTCAAATCCTTTGAGATGCACCATGTTAGTTAAGCCCAAGCAGCTAATCAACATCCACTGCAATATTTGTGCAATTCACTAAATTCTTCATCTGCCACCACAAATGAGAAACTTGCTTCAATAATAAGCAAATATTCTGTCCCTCACAATGTGAAAGACAAGAAGAATAGTAAACCGGTTCTCGCAGAAACAACTGGAAATATAAAACTCTCAATTACATCTATAAGTAATCACCAGTTGTCTGTCTGACAGCTTATAGTACTACTCATTGAAAAGACGCACAACTTAGCATGTGAAATTCTAGACAGCCCTGGATATTTCAAAATTAAGAACATACTTACAACCTTCAGCTAATTTTAATTATCTGGTAGGTACAACCTTGTGATATGAGAGATTTCAAATCTACCCTTAGAGTTTCTTCAACATGCATTATCTGAGGAATAATTAAAACTACGTTGTTCCTAAATTATTTTAAAAGATATAATGTGCAAATATGTTAGAGATTAACTTATAATTTCTTTTACAAATATGTTAAAAGAACTAAACTGCTAGAGATGGCAGATTCGGCACTGTTTAGACTCACTTTTCAGGGTTCTATTGAGGAGCCTCTCAAAAGATAGTCTTAACTCCCATATCCTATGTAGAACTGTCTATCCTTTTTTATTTGAGAGCCATTATGAAGGGTCCCTATACCTTTCTTCACCACTGCAAGTGAAGGGAACTTAAGCCTCCAGGAGCACAATCCTCCCAGCCAGAGACCATGGCCTATCTCTAACGATCCTGCATGGTTTATGGTCCATTGGCTATGTTAAATTGGTCAAAACTACATTTAACTAAGATGTACATTCAAAGTATGGGCATTCGAAGAATTCCTTAAAAAACCCCATGTACATTTGCCATCAAACTATTTTCTCATCAGCACAGTTTGCAACATTACTACTCCGTCATCAAGAAAACAACCCCACCACTCATTGCAGTGATGTCGGGTCACAACTAATAGTTCCTGCTCAAGAGCATTTTGAAATATCTATATATATACAACAAACTGACATGAAAGTTCAAGTTTCCCAATAGTAAAAACAAATATTATCTTAAAGCTAGTTTATCTCTGTGAAGTATATACATATTTATGAGATTGATATTGACAACATAGCAAGCTATGAAGCCGGAAGCCCAGCAAATGTTCTAAGTACATGCATAAAAGCAGACAATGCCCAGTGCTATTGAGCTTTGACACTCAGGGAAAAAAACAGCAACATTGGTACCTTGGTAACGACTCAAAAAATTGTTGGGCAATGCTGTATGGTTGTATGGCAGTTGTTTTCCAGATTTTTCTGGATGTTTCAACCTTTCTCTGCAAATATAATACATGCTCATATGATCAAAGCTGCATGGGGTATTTGAATTAACCCCATTGAGTTAGAAGGATATACTGCACATCACTGACCTTTGTTGCCTCATCCTCACCACCCCAAGCTTTATTTTGTAGCTTAAAATAAAACCCAGTTGTGGCAATTTATTTTTATGATTTAGAACTCAATCAAAAATGTGCTTCGCCAGAATAGAAGATTTCAATTTAGGGATCCTCTACACCTGCATCCAGAGTGTGCAGAAGTTAAAACCCATCTTCTACTTCTACCTCTCAAGTACAAATATACAAACACAACTGAATCTACAAACTAGTTCTTAACTTTCTGATGAGAATGTGGATACAAATTGTATAAAAACAACTCACTTTATGGAACGGCAATTGCATGGTATTTTCTGCTCTTCACGTGGAAATTTGTAGTCGTAAGTAAGCTCTTCTCCAGCTTTAATGCGTCTCTTGGAATAGATAAATATTTTCTTTGACCCCTCTAAAGTTATTATCTTTGTGTAACAATTTGGCTGTGCAAGTTATGACAGCATGAGAAACCTTGTAGGCTATACAGTGGGATGTTAATTATCTAGGAATAACAACTTTACGTACATCACATGAATGGTTTATGAACCTTGCAATCCCTCCACGCTTAGTAGCATCAACCTGTTCAACATTGAACATTTTATAACTTTTATACAAAGAAAAACTCCAACCAAGCTCATAGCAATACTAACCACTGTCTCACTGTCGATGCGGAATAGATAGCTACTTCCAATCCCCATTTTTTCATACTGTACTTCTCGGAGGTCTGATATCTGAAAACCAGTGCTTGTATAATTATGATTACTGTCCATCTTATAATTATACTATTCATCTTATGCTTTAATAGAACATTTTGACAAATACTTTACCCGGGGCCTCACAAGCTCACCAACATACTCAACAACGAAATCACCAGCTTCAATGGGTTCAACAGCAAACACTCCCCAATCATGTATTTTGCTTCGTGCAAATTTGAGTTGTTTCTTTCGAGCCTGAAAACATTGATTATGTATGAAGTTCAGCAACACGCATCAACAAATCAGCTAGGGATAGCTACTTATGCATATATGTAGAATATATACCTTCAACTGTGTGAGTTTAATGATGTCAGAACCTTCAGCAGCAGCAGCCAATTGTCGAATCTGTGCTCGATTAGTCCGAGCTGCTTGGGTATTCTTTAGAGTTCCTGATGAGCTAGCATGATTGAGATGTTTGGATCTATCAACTTCGATAACGCAATCCATCTTCCTCTGTACTCTTTCAGAAGGATGGGAACTCCTCATTCGGTTGTGCCATGCCCATCCATCAACAGAAGTTCGTGCACAGCCACCACCATATAATCCTTCAGTTGAAGTTGAAGCACCCTGCTTCGATGTGCTTGATTTCTGTGCTTTCTTTCCTGATTTTTTCTGTTTTTTTGTGTAGATTTTCTTCATTGTCTTGGTATTAGATTTTTCTGATCTTCCAAGCATCAGATGCTTCAAGGACTTTCGATGACTTCTTCTTTGGGGGGTAACAAATTGCAGATCATCTTGTGAAGTTAATATTGCATCAGCCGAATTACCTGCATGGTAAAAAAATTATTTCAGATCACAATTTCCTGATATTAGAAACTAGAACTGTGACTTTGAAATGTACCTCCGTTTTCTATTACTTGCAGCTCCTGTTCATGTTCAGACATATTCTCAGGCTGAAGGCAGTTACCTCTGTTTTCTATTACTTTTGGTTCCTCCTGTTCATGTTCAGACACATTCTCAGGCTGCAGGCAGTTACCTCTATTTTCTATAGCTTGTGGCTCCTCCTCTTCAAGTTCAGACACATTCCCAGCGAGAATATTTTCTTCTAATACATGTTGATCGACTTCTTCTCCAGCATCTGACATGCCTTCTTTAGTACTATCTTCAAAGCAGCTAACAGAAGAAAAGGACAACGAATTCCTATCACTCACTGCACATGATTCTGATCTTTCTAAATCCCGGAGCATTTCTTGTGCCTTGAGAATAAAAGGAAGAATTTTGTTTTGTGATGCATCGCCATTCAAACAGCTATCTTTAATGCTAGTGTCTGGAACTGAACCACTGACTATCTCAGTAACAGAACCACGACAATTTTCAGAATATGACATCTGAAGTGTAGATATATCCAACTGCAGGTGGGTACTGGCTTCTTTTCTATGAGTGTCTTCAATACTTGCAGAACAATCAGTTCTACTTGAGGAATTCTGCATTTCTAGTGATGGCACTTTGCTCCTCTCTTTTGCTGTAGCAAGCCAATAACTGATTTCGTCACTCAAAAGAGCATCTAATACTCTTTTTGGATAGTTCTTCTTCACAGCAACAAGAAGTTCACTTTGGATTAATGATAAATGACCCGAGCAATGCATGAATTGGGATGATCCATTCATCTTCGATGCAGCTTCAGAATTCTGTGGAGTCATTGGCTTGTTTAATTTTCTTGATACTGCTTTAGGTTGACTTATATGAATCGTCAGTTTGTCTTCAAATGTGGAGTTAATTTGCTTGTACATGAAATCCTCCACACCTGGTGGGGGTGGCTCTTGAATATCTGAAAATGACTGCACCTGTGAGGGCACTAAACCTTGAACAGTATTTTCCATGCCAAAACCAAAACGTTTATTATTAGCTACATCCCTTGTTAATGTGTCCAAACCAGTTCCATCACCGGTGTTTCCAAACCTTGTTTTTGCAACAGTCCAAGATTGTACTGGCACACCTAAGGTGACTGTAGGAGTTAAAGCAGTTTGTGCTTGTTGAGCATTGAACGGCTTCGCACTGTTGGCATTCAGATCATGGGTAATGGGATGCCTCGCTGGATTGGCTGCAGTTAAATTGTTCCCTTTGTGAAGAGGTCCAAATGCAGAATTTGAAGCAGATTTGTCAGTTATGCCTTGCTTGCATTGGCCATGAAGGTTCCTGGCAATCTGATTTGACATGGATAACACTGATCTTTGTTGCCATGATGAAAGCCCCAAACTGAGCTGAGCCTCGAGAACAGACTTCAAATATGTGTTCATAACAGCTGCATAGAGACGTTGCTTCAAGAATGACACAAGATCACTTGTCTCTGAAGAACCAGACATCATCTCCACTGGTACTGTATATAAACATACATACATTATAATTGGTATATAGTAGCTAAAAGGTCGGTTAATGCAAAAGCAGAGCTTCACATACCTTTTGCATTCTGTTCCTTTGAGGCTAAAACAGCTGCCATTTTCTCAAAACCAGGCGGTATTGAATCTTCAGTGAGTTCAGAAACCGGTATATTGGAATAGCCAGAAATATCTGTTGGCATAGGTACCTTGGTAGCTATAGGATTTCGTGAGTTCACATTCTCTAGAATTTGAACAATATTAGGGATACTGAATCCAGGTGGAAGAACACAAATCTCAGCAGTTGCTTTCGCAGGAGAGGCGTGTTGAGCAACCTACACACACCCACAGACATGGATGGATCAAACACACATCACACAAATCTTAGCAATGGAAGAATAAAGCAAACCGCAGCACCTTAAGCACTTAGAAGAAATACACTAATGTTTCAATACAGATTAATGACCTTCGTGGTTATGTCTCGAAGCCTAACCTGAACTGATGAAGGGGAATAATGTTGAGCCGTCACACTGCTGGAAGGTGGGGCTGAAAAGGAGCTTTGTTGGCTTCTAGAGCTTGATGAAGATGTTATAGGTGCTTCCCTCACTTTTCCAGAGCTTGACGCTCCTTGTATGTTTACTCTCATTTTCTCTTGTGATATATGAGGCAATGAACCATTGCAACCTCCAACTCCTTCACTATTAGGAGAACTAAATCCAGGTGGAAGATCACCAATTTCAGGGCTTACTTTCACAGGAGAGGCATGTTGAGCAACCTATACACAACCACAAGGATCAAACACAAATGACACAATGACTTAAGAATAAAGTAAACCAGAGAAGCTTCAGCATGTTAGAAGAAACTCATAACATTTTCAATACAAATTAATGACCAATCTCATGGTTGACAAGCCAAAGCCTAACCTGTACCAATGAAGGGGAATAGAATTGAGCTGCCACACTACTGGAAGGCAGGGTAGAGAAGGGCATTTTCTGGCTTTGAGAGCTTGAAGAACAGGTGATAGGTGCTTCGCTCACTTTTCCGGAGCTTGTTGCTCCTTGCACATTTACGCTCACTTTCTCTTGTGATATATGAGGTAATGAACCACATGATTTAAGTGAAGATGCACCACTGCAAGCTCCTACTCCATTATTAGGAACACTAAATCCAGGCGGAAGATCAACAATCTCTTCAGTTGCTTTTACCGGAGAGAGGTGTTGAGAAACCTGCACACAGCCACACAGCATGGATGGATCAACCACACATTCCACAACAACTCGTAGCAATGGAAGAATAAGGTAAACCAGTGTCCCTTCAGCATGTTAGAAGAAACTCATTATTTTTGCAATACAAATTAGGGGACACTCTCACGGTGACATGCCGAAGGCTAACCTGAACCGATGAAGGGGAATAATATTGAGCAGTCATACTGCTGGAAGGGGTGTTTGAATTAGACGTTTGCTGGCTTCGAGAGCTTGAAGAAGAGGTGATAGATGCTTCCCTCACTTCTCCAGAGCTTGACAGTCCTTGCATATTTACTGTCGTTTTCTCTTGTGATATATGAGTTAATGAACCACATGATTTAAGTGAAGATGCATCATTGCAACCTCCCACTTCTTCAATATTAGGAACACTAAATCCAGGTGGAAGATCACCAATCTCAGCAGCTGCTTTTATTTGCGGGACATGTTGAGAAACCTTCACAGATAAACGAAGCATGGATGGATCAAACACACATCGTACAACAACTTGTAGCAATGGAAGAATAAGTAAACCAGAGGACTTTCAGTATGTTAGAAGAAACATTACTGTTTCAATACAAATTAATGACCAATCTCATGGTGACATGTCGAAGCCTAACCTGTACCGATGAAGGGGAATAATACTGAGCTGCGCCACTGCTGGAAGGCGGAGTAGAAAAGGACGTTTGCTGGCTTTGAGAGCTTAAAGAAGAGGCGATAGGTGCTTCCCTCAATTTTCCAGAGCTTGTTGCTCCTTGCACATTTACACTCATTTTCTCTTGCGATATCTGAGGTAATGAACCACATGATTTAAGTGAAGATGCACCACCACAAGCTCCTACTCCATTAATAGGAACACTAAATCCAGGTGGAAGATCACCAGCATCAGAAGTTGCTTTAACAGGAGGAACATGTTGAGTAACCTGCACACAGCCACACAGCACGGATGGATCAAACACACATCACACAACAACTTGTCGCAATGGAGGAGTAAAGTAAACCAGAGCACAATGAAATTAATGACCAGTCTCATGGTGATATGTCGAAACCTAACCTGTACTGACGAAGGGGGATAGAACTGAGTTGTCGCACTGCTGGAAGGTGGGGTCGAAAAGGAGGTTTGTTGGCTTCGACAGCTTGAAGAAGAGGTGATAGGTGCTTCCCTTACTATTCCAGAGTTTGTTGCTCCTTGCACTTTTACACTCACTTTCTCTTGTGATATATGAGGTGCACCACTACAACCTCCTACTCCTTCAACCAAATTCTTCAGTGCCACTGGCTTACCAAGCTTCCCATCTTCGATACCATGTATAGGAAGACTTCCCTGGAGGAACCCAGCCTTTAATCCGTCCATCAACTGTCTCAGTGAGTATGGACCACACATTTTCCTATGCTCGTTCAGATACTTCCACTTTGGCTCATCAATCTTTAGCTTTTTCATTGGACGTCCATTGAATCTTGGTTCCGATGGTTTCATAGAACCATCATTTGGTCCATTCAGGGATTGATTCTTTGAATCGCCCCATGACCCATTACCATAGCCAGGATTTGTTGCGCTAATGTCACATCGTCCATTCTGATTTGGATCCGAACTCCATCCAGGCTTCATCCGCTTGGAGTCTCCACAAAATTGTCCATTACTGTATCCAACCATACCTACCATTTGATTGTTCTTATCCATAGTTGGGGCCGTCCATTGAGCTCCCAATGGCGGTCCCTGTAAACCTGGAAAAGCTCGTTTCCTATCCTCAACCTGGCAGGGGAAAATCGAAAGTATTAAAAATCCCAAAAAGCAAGAGATAAGACTTGCTATCAGATCGGTCTATCATTAAACCATAATGGATATGTGGAACTAATTATCTCAGCAACAGAAAAAGGTTTAAAGACATATTCCCGTGCCAGAAAGAACCTTCACTGGGGTTAGAGGAGGGGCTTCTACAATTCCCATGTGGGAAAGAGCACACCATACTGTTAAGACTTATCCCCATGCCAGAGAATCCTTTAAGGGTTAGACCAGTTCTAAAATATTCAACAACATATATTTGGATCTGCATAACCAAGAATATCTACGGTTCGAACCCGTATAGCCCTGATTCGATCCAAACACGACATCCCTTACCAGACGATCGGCTTATACTATTCCCATGTGGGAATGATCACACAATGCCGTGATGGGAAATGAAGCTGGTAAAATCGCCAAAAAACACCGTTCTAGATGCTTCCCAAATGCAACAAAAAAGTTCCTTGAAGGTGAGACGTTTGAGACACTAGCAACCAATAAGTTCGTGCGAGAAAGAGATCAATTTCCCTACACGTCACCTTGTAGCAAGTCCAACTGTTAGCGAAAGACCTCAGTTTCACCGTGTTTCGTTTATAAAACCTCAACAGTATGAGTTTCTAAATGCAAAAGACAATGTAATTCCCATGACGATGAGAGCCCAAAGTCCCTCGCTGTTCTTATCTGAAGTCATAATACGTGAGAACGCAAGAACCTAATCGCAGTGGGTCATAAACTTTGATGCTCGAGGGATTAGGGGGGGATAAAATGCATGACATATTTTCCGACAGAAGAGAAGATCAAGACGTACACCATACCTGTTGTATGGGTCTTGTGGTCGAGATCGCAGAAGGAGAAGGAGCATTTGTTGGTGGCGGTCTCCAGAAAGGAGGCCTCTGCGACACGTGTGCATTGTTGATGTGGTTGGGTATATTTGAAGCTAAGTATATTCCTCCTGTGCTGTTCTCGCCAGGATTCATGACCTAATCAGCCCTTTACCATTCTTCTCTTTATCTCTGCTTCGGCATCAAGATCAGAGAAAGATCCTGGGGAGTTCCTGCTCCGGGCGTGGGAACCGGAGGAATCCGCTGCGGCTTGGGGCTCGACGGTCCGTCTGGGATCTCCAGATGTCCGCGGGATTCCAGGGCGGGGGCTTGAAATCTGTTGAAGGAGAAGCAATCCGCGAAGAAAGAGAGGCGTCCGTAGATTTCCCAAGCACCAGGATCGATCGGCAAACGGGAGCTTGAGGGCGCTGCCGGTTCCGAAAGGGAAGGATTGGAGGAAACCCTAATTTTGACAGACAAAGGAAACCCTAAACCCCCCCCCCCCTCCTCCCCCACGTAAGCAAAGTCAAGGAAGGAAAGGAAAGGCGAGAAGCTAAGGAGGACACACCCTGTAAATGGAGATGGAGAGGGAAGATAAGGGTCGCCGAGGGGGGCGACAGAGGGAGCTCTGTCACAGAGAAAGGGCAGAACGTGAAGACGACGAAGAAGAAGAAGAAGAAGAAGAAGAAGACGACGAAGAATGAAGTTGTAACAGTTGCTTTCCTTGACCTCCATTACCCTTAACCCAACCAGGGTTAGCCTTAACTTAACCAGGGTTACCCTAAACCTAACCAGGGTTCCAGCCAGGGTTAAGATTGGGGAATCAAGGAAGAAGAAGCTGATGAACCAAGGTCATGAAAAAAAATGAAAAAACCTAAGTGGCCTCAAATGGTGGAGCAAATCCATTTTGGTTTCCATTCGTCCACTTCCCTTCGATCTGCGTTCGGCTTCGCGAAGCTCCTCGGGCAACGGCATCTGCCGCCTTGGCTTGAAACTGTGCTCGGAACAGGGCGATGGTTTTCTCCGCGAGCTGGAACCGGATCATGAACTTGCGGACGGAAGCAATCAGTATTTGCTTTAGTAAAAGGGTCAAACCACGGTCGATCGAACGAGTGGAAAAGTGTCGAGGAGCTTTTGACATGGAAATGCCCGCATCGACTCCATAATACATGCCATGAATCAAGACACTTTCGTAATGACATTGCTTCTGGACTTTGAGAGGCAAAATGAGATGATAGAAATAGCTGAATCAAATGCACATTCACAATTTTTGGCAAGATCAAACAATTACCTAAAAGCTCGATTAATCTCGTCATTAAACACCATCTAACATGAATGAGGAAAATTAGTTCAATAGACAACCTCATTAGGTAAATCTAATCAAGGGGATAAAAAGAGCACTTTTTAGGTGCACTACTCAAGTTATGTACTCAAGTCTCAAACAATAAGACCTACTCGATACTTGGAAGTAATAGCTATGCTTTGAGGAATCAATTAAAGTTTACTCGGAATAGATCTTATGCCTATACACAAAGAAAGAGTGAATGAGAGAGAGAGAGAGAGAGAGCAGCCTTTTCTTTTATAACATAATAAAGGCAACAATATCCTACAATGGGGGCTAGTATCCCCATTCAACATCTCCCACATCACGAGAATGCAACAAATCTTTGTTCTAGTTTTCATAGAACAAGCACCTTTTCATAAACATGCCATCGAAGAATCCCACATATTGTCCTCTCAATGTCACAATGAGGTCTTTTTGTTAGAAACATTTTCTTTCTAAAAAATATTCGGTATACTGAGACTTCCAAATATATCACATAGTTGTGAAACTTAAAGATTTTGTGTTTGATGTCTTCGATATTGGGATCGATTTATCAATAAATGATATTATATATAAATAATTTTTATATTTAGTTAGAAAACCTATAAAGGTTATATAACTTATATAAAGTATTTATTTTGTAATGTTATCAGTGAGAAAATAATCACTTAGGTGCTATATAATTCCGTCTAGGTTTGTTATTTGAGTTTTAAAAAGGACTATTATTCCATTTGTGATAAATTTGTATCAAAAGAACCGTGGTTAATATCATACTAGCATCTCAATGTATGGGTTAGTTACACTCAAATGTCCAACACTACTTTTACTTAGATTATTATGTCCTTAAACTTAACAATAAGAAACTTGAATAAAATAAAATACTCCTACTTAAATTATTGTACCCATACATTATACTTAAACTTGACAATGAGAAACTTGAATAAAATAAATACAATTGAAGCTGCTTCATGCATAAAATCTTC
>JBBBWG010005557.1:0-20624 GCA_037176905.1 Azolla pinnata
GCCACCGTCGCCAACGCCGCCGCATACAACAACAACCTGCTGCGCCTCGTGCGCAACGGCACCGGCACGCCCGCGCGCCCCGACCGCCCGATCGACGCCTACATCTTCGCGCTCTACGACGAGCCCGGGAAGCCCGGGAGGGAGTCGGAGCGGCACTGGGGCGCGTTCGACGCCGACGGCAGCGGCGTCTACTACCTCGACCTCGCGGGCGCGGGCGCCAGCGGCACCCAGCGGAGCTTCAACGGCACGGGCCCCACGACGTGGTGCGTCGCATCGCCCGCCGCGAGCGACGGCAGCCTCCTCGCGGGCCTCGACTTCGCCTGCGGCGCCGGCAACGCCGACTGCGCCCCCATCCAGCCCGGCCGCCCCTGCTTCCTCCCCGACACCTTCGCCGCCCACGCGTCGTACGCCTACAACAGCTACTACCAGCGCAGCGGCGACAACAGCGCCGCCTGCGACTTCAACGGCTCCGCCGTCATCACCACCGTCGACCCGAGTACAAATACTGCACTCTTCTTCTTCTTCTTCTTCCTTGCCCCCCTCCTCCATCCTCGTACACCCTCGATCTGTTCTCGCCGATCGCTCTTCCCTTCCGCTCTCGGACGACTCGCATCCCTGCTCTGATCCGCTCTCGCCGATTCGTCCACTCCGATTTAAAGCCCCGCCCGCATTCTGATCGCGTCCGCCCATTGCGATCCTCCCGTCTTGCTCCGCCATTTCGATCTGGCTACAAACTGGTCCGATCTCGTCGCCCATTCACATCCCGGTCGGGCAATTGCTATAACTCGAGTCTCGCACCGATCCGGTCCTCCCAATAGGTCTGGTCTACCTTGGTCTTTTTGCATCGACCGGGTCTCCCGATCGGGTCCTGCATTGATCCGATCTCCCAATCGGTCTGCTTTGGTCCTGCATTGATCTGATCTTCCAATCGGTCTGGTCCGCTCTGGCATTGATACCGATCTGCCGATTCGTCTCTCCTGGTCTTAATCCAGTTTCTCCCAATAGGTCTGGTCTGCCCTGGCTATTTGTCTGCTCCGCTCTGGCGTTGATTCGATCAACCGATTGGTCTGGCCTGGTCTTGCATTGATCCGGTTTCTCCCAATATGTCTGGTCTGCCCTGGCCCTTTGTCTGGTCCGCTCTGGCATTGATCTGATCTGACGATTTGGTCTGCTTTGGTCTTGCATTGATCTAGTCTCCCAATATGTCTGGCTTGCTCTGGCATTGATCTGATCAGCCAATCGGTCTGCTTTGGCCTTGCATTGATCCGGTTTCTCCCAATAGGTCTAGTCTACCTTGGCTATTTGTCTGGTCCGTATCAACCGATTGGTCTGGCCTGGTCTTGCATTGATCCGGTTTCTCCCAATATGTCTGGTCTGCCCTGGCCCTTTGTTTGGTCCGCTCTTATTGCATTGATCCGGTCTCCCGATTTGGTCTGCTTTGGTCTTGCATTGATCCGGTCTGCCAATCGGTCTGCTCTGCTCTGCTCTAGCTTTTTGTCTGGCTTGCTCTGGCATTGATCTGATCTACCGATTGGTCTAGCCTGGCCTTGCATTGACCTGGCCTCCTAATAATTGGTCTGGTCTGCTGTTGCATCGATCTAGTCTTGCGATTGCTCTGCTTGAGGTCATGCCACTGAATCTATTTCTTCTGTGTCTCTCTTCTTCTTCTGCTTCTGCTTCTGGTGCAGGCTACGGATCGTGCGTGTTCCCGTTCGAGTAAGTCATGGGCTAAACCCCCCACTCTTCATGCCCTCCTCTGTCGCGATTCGCTTCCCTCCGCCGTCATGGCCATGCCTCTGATTGCGCGTTTTTTCCCTTCCTTTTCTTTTTTTCTTTTGTTATATTTGGCCACGATGCAGCGCGGTTTGCCCCACCGTGTACACCTCGTCGGCGCGCCACGATGCTGCGACGGGATCGACGAGCGTTGCGGCGCTGCTCTGCTTCGTCGCCACCGCCGCCGCTCTAATTGCGGGGAAGAGAAGCGACGGAATCCTTCCTGGCTAAACAGAAGAAGCCAGAAGAAGACGAAGAAGGAGCGGAGCCCGATCGATGCTTGTACATTCTCCATATGGAGCCGAGCTTTTGCACGATTCGCCTGATATAGCCAGACAAGCCAGCCTCTCTGGTGTTAAGCGATTCCGATCTCGGATCAAGACGTTGCCACATTGGCATCCCCCGTCTGCCTCTTGCTACCCCTCCCCACTCCATTCTTCTGTTTGAAGCCACAACACACCTTCAACTTCAAGCAAGCCCCAAGTCTGTTTTCCTCAAGTCGGGAAGCCGACGTCGACGAATCGATCAAATAATCAAGACAAAAAACATATTCTCGGTAGTACGTGCCCTGGGCTGGACCGATCGATCTCGACCATCTCACAAGTAAGCGTCGTGCATTAAGTCTCGAGAGATCTATCTCGAAAAATTTTGAATACAAAGGGCCCGTTTCTTCGCCTCATCAGGAAGGACAGGAAACGATGTCGTGGCGCTCACTGGAAATGTTCGTAAACCTAACTAAGACTCCAATGCAGTGCGAAATGTTCTAGACCCTTTCTCGCTTGCTGTCACACGTATTGCGGACCGTTCTACAACCTTCTTGCTTGCGATTTGTCGATTTCTTTTGCAGTTGAACCTCGGCATCGAGATCGTCTCGCCAGCATGTGCAAGAGCTCGCAACAACACGATGCTGCCCTCGAGACGACGACGTAAAAAAAAAAAACAACACAAAAAGAAGAAGCTCAGCTCCGGATAGTCGGAAGAGAAAGGAGCTCATCGCTGTATGTTTCCGCCTACTCATCAAAAATTCTTTTGGGGGGGGCCCTTTGCCCTTCGCACCGACGACCGAAAGAAAGAGTAAAGTGCTAATGATCTTCTCTCCCCCGTGGTTTTACGGTTGCGGCGGCGCGTCCTCTGGCGGAACGGAACACGGATGCACGTAACGGTCGACGAAACATGCATGTGAGAGCTCGTGTATTTCCGTCTCCGGTGGCTTTGCTCTGCGCAACAGAGCCAGGGTTTAGGGTTTAGGGTTTAGGGTTTAGGGTTTAGGGTTTAGGGTTTACCATCACCATCACCATCACCACTACTACCACCACTGTTACTCAACATCGTCATCAATCGAGACATCGACCCCGCACATCAAACCTTCCTAAACCATAAACCCGAAACCCTAAACCCTAAACCCTAAGCCAATCAATCCGACATGCTGGGGGGTCAATGTGTAAGAACTCTAGGAACTCCCTTTCCTCTCCACTATGAACATGTATGTGTGTGTATGTATGTGCACATAGATATACATACATACACGTATATATACGTGCCGTCTTGCCCACGCAAATATTCCGCTTCTCGATGTGTCGTACATACATACATACATACCACCTTCCTTTCTTGCAATGCCCAAGAAGAACAAGAACAAGAACAAGATGATGATGATGGTGGTGGTGGTGATGATGATGGTGGTGATGGTGATGATGATGATGGTGATGGTGGTGGTGGTGGTGATGATGATGGTAGTGATGGTGATGATGATGATGGTGATGGTGATGGTGGTGGTGATGATGGATGCGGCAGGCATGCACACATGGCTCGTTTGGTCGATCCATGCATCATCTCTCTAGATCTCATTCTCTCTCTCTCTCTCTCTCTCTCTCTCTCTCTCTCTCTCTCTCTCTCTCTCTCTCTCTCTCTCTCTCATGGTTCCAATTCGTTCATTCGTCACCGCCTTCGTTTTTTCGACGTGTCAAGATTGCCGACCGAAACCGCTCCTCTGTAATCCTGTATCTGACCTCTACCTCTGTCTCTTTGATTGTGGCGAGACGATGATCGTCAAGTTTCAGACTTTGCAGAAGACGGAAATCGTCAAATCTGTCTGTCTGTCTGAACCGTCTGTCTGTCTCTCCCATCATCGATCCGACGCACTAAGGTCAGTTAGGTGGTGGTGATGGGGACACATCTTCCTTCTTGTTGTTGATCGGAGCGAGAAAGACAGACAGAGAAAGATTCCAGGATATGTGACAAAAAAAGGCCGCTTTGATCGAAGCCAATGTGAAACGGAGCCGAGAAATCCCAGCAGAAGCAGCAGAAGCAGAAGCAGCAGAAAGACAAAAGAAGAGCATCCTCAAGGAATCCCAAGACCTTGAAACTTTCCGCCGTTTCGCGTCTGCCACTCTTTCCATGCATTCGAAAAAGAATTGGGTTTATTGCGCTTTAGGGAGCAAGGAGAATGGGGAAATCTGCGTATCCGTAAAACTGCAGATGTTCGTAGAACATGTACTCGACCTCACATGGAACCTGGTAACCATTGTCAGCTTCTAAAGAGTCCGATCACGACGAGCGAGCGAGCTTTTAAATAAGGCATTGCCCATGTCAAGGTTCAAACACTCCAACCTCTCTGTATTATTAGATAGTCAAATGGTTCAAGTAGAACATCTAACACATGATCATGTTGTATACCTATTAGGCTATAGCATTATTTACATGATACTCAGGTTTTCAAGTTCTAGAAGTTTCTGGAAAGCTCTAGAAATCTCTTGACATTCTAGAAGCTTCCGGAAAGCTCTAAAAAGCTCTAGACATTCTAGAAGCTTTTATGCCCAATTCGGGAACTGCATGTAGAACCCACAAGCATGAACCGTTTGTAGAATTCATCCGCTAGCATTTGAAAACATCACCAAAGGAATGCCCCAAGGAATTCTGAATACTCACCAGACCTTCGCAGCTTCAAGTTGTTCTTAAACGGATTGAGGCTCGAGCCTTATTTATCGCTCCATTACATTTTGCAGGCGGAATCATAATTTTCCCAGAACTTTTACGGCGCTCCGATCTTCGATCTGCACCGCAAAATCACAAGTCGTGCCTTGGTTAGGGAACGGATTGATGGATCGATCAAATCCATCATTCGCCGGTCGATCCATCAATCCATCCATCATTCATCGATCGACCAATCCATCATTTATGCAACATTCATAGATCGAGTTCATCATTCATCTATCGACCAATCCATCAATCCATCCAACATTCATCGATCGAATCCAACATTCATCGATCGAATCCATCATTCATCGATCGATCGATGCATCCATCCATCCATCCAACCTTCATCGATCGATCCATCATTCGTCAATCGATCATTGCTCATCGATCCATCATTCATCGATCGATCATCGCTCATCGATCCATCATTTGTCGATCGATCATTGCTCATCGATCCATCGCTCGTCGATTGATCATCGCTCATCGATCCATCACTCATCGATTGATCGTCGCTCATCGATCCATCCATCGTTCATAGATCGATCCACTTGATCCACTCAATCTGTCGATCCACTTGATCCACTCCAATTGTCGATCCACTTGATCCACTCGATCCATCGATCCATCGATCATCATTCATGCGCATTGTGTGGGAATCAAGCAAAACCGGAGAGGCTATGGCGGATTCTTGACAAGCAAGATTCTCCCATGCCCCGTGCTCCGAGGTTGCATCATCGGAAGGAGAGATTCCGATTCTCCAAGATGCTGTTTGTAGCGGAGATTCTGATTCTCTGCTCGCCCATGCGCATCTTTGCAAGTGCTACACATCGAGGGGAATATGCTTTGAATCCCTGAGACAGCTTTCCCAGGTTATGTCAAGTGCACATGATGCTTCCTTCAATTTGCTCTGCTTCACCAGCAAGGCAGAGATCTTTGCTTCGCCTTCTACAGATTTGCTCCGACTCCAGCCTGATTTGTTCTGAATTCGGAGACGCACGCACAGGTCTTTTTGGAAAGGCCAAAGAAACAGGGCAGAGGCCAGGAAGGAAAGACAGACGGATTCATTGAAACTGTTCTGTGAATCGGACCCATCTCGGTAAATTCATCTATATGCTCTAAATCTTCATGTTTCTTCTTCTTCTTCTTCTTCTCGCAAACATCTGTTTCTTGCTTCCTGCATTGTCCTCTGCCTTCCATTTTCTTGGTATCCAAACATTGTGGGTCGAAGCAGGCAATTCAGTCCTTCCCTTGGGGACTAATCTTCTGCTCTTGAATGAGACATTAGTTCGGAGTGTAGCATTGCCCAAGTTCTAGGGTTTGTAATGCTGACTACCTCTCTTCCTTGAGGAATTTCTTTCATTGCTACTGTTTGTTTCACTTGAAACCACATTATTTCCGTTTCTTTTCTCTACAGTAAGTGGATTCTGATTTCCAGGGTTTTTGTAAGGCTATTAACTATTAACTAGTTCTCTTGTCCCTTAATGTTTCCTGCAAAGTTATGTACCAGAGAAGATTCTTGAACCCTGTGGTATTGCATTGCTATGTTCTTTTCTTGAAGAATGTGTGAAGCTTGTAGGAATGTTGCTGTGTCTAAGGTTGTGCAATGGCTTGCATAGTCTTTTAGAGAACGCATTCATTCCAAGCGTTGTTGATTTTTCAGGCCTCTGCAATGGAAACCAGTGAATTTATGTGAAGGCAAGAAAATAGGCAACTTTGTTGGGTTTTTAGGGTTTTGTAAACCTATTGGTTTCCTCGAGAATGTGTAGCACCGTATCATTGCTGGATACCTAGGGTTTTGTGATGCTGCCTCTTGGATTTCTTGAAACATATGTTCTTTTCTCACCAAAAAATATGCAGAAGGGGAACACATTCTTGAATTTCAATGATTTGCATTGCTCCTTACTGCTTTTCATTTCTAGCACACAAATATCGATGAAAACCTGTCTCTTGCTGTCAGGTTCAGTGTCTGCATGGTTTAGGGTTTGTCGCTGATGCTCCTTTACCACATGCAAATCTTTCTTGGCTTACATATTTAGACATGTTGAGAATAACTGTATTTCTCGATGCTGTGGCCGATTACAGTATAAAAAATTTAGAGTTTTGTTACTGTTGCTCTTGAAACTGTGTGCTCTTTGTTCCTCCATATTGTGGAGTGATGATAATGCTGGCCAGGTTGTCTTGGAAATCTGTCTTCTTTTCTGAATCATGTTATGTTGATAAAAACCTCATTGGCATGAGACCACAAAGATTATCAACCTTGTGAGAACCATGAATAGCATCATGTATCTGGTTTCAAAAGGGTTCTTTCCATATCTATCTATATCTATCTATATTAGGTAGATAGATATAGATATAAACGTGATTATTTCTAGAATGCACGTCACTGGTAACTTGATATTCATGGAATTAGAATGCAAAAATTTTACATGTATTTCACAGACTTTCATGTTATCATATGTGATATGTTATAGATCCATGGGTGATTCAGAGGACCACTCTCCTGTTCCAGACAGGGCTGCTGCCCTAACATATTATGGGTCTGATGGGCAGCACCTTTGTCCATTCTGTCGGAACAACAGCCCAACCGAAGATATCGCCATCATGGGCCACTGTCCATGGCATAGTGGGACCACTCAATCTGACCCAAGCTCAAGTGGACTGCGTTATCGTCGGCGACATGGATTCGCATCTGGATCTGATCTTCCCAGGTGAATGTTGTATTTCATCATTTCCATCGATGTGTTCGACTATGCAGGTCAATGTATATGATGGGTACCTATGCATGATATGTGTAGACTTGTGTGGCTCAACAAAGGCTGGTATGTATGTAGGTTATGCAGGTATGCAAGTGTGTATGCCAAGTGTTATGCTATGCACATCCATGTCTAGGCGAGCGTATGTTTTACATACATATCAATAGTCTGTGGAATGCATATATGTCGCATGTGGATGCGTTTACGTGTGTATGCAAGGTATATATCTGTATGTATGCATTATGTGCAGGCAATCGCATTATGGAAGACTTTTGCTCTAGCAAGCATGTACATACACATTGAAAGGCAGCTTATAGACGATATGCGTAGCATTTTGACGATTTGTTTTGGCTCCAGCATATGTCCTTTCGGCGTGGGCTGATAACATGAATTGTGCTTTGTCATTCATGATCTAGGCTAGGCGGAACCACGGACGATGAGGCGCAGGTGTTGGAATCATCGAGCATATTCTCGCGAGGAGAGAATCGTAATTCCCACAGGCTGCGTCCATCGCCTTCTGTCCACCCTCGATTTCGCACGTGGTCCAGCGGCGAAGACGAATGGGATGAGCTTAGGAGGCCAGCCAGAACCAATGGCAGTTACGTGGACGATGGGAGCTCAGTCTATCTTCTGTCGATGGAAGATGGTCACCGATTTCGATCGAGGCCGTGGAGGTCCCGATCCTGGGCAAGAGAGCAAAGGGAAAGCGAGCCAAGCTGGCACCAGTTCATGCAGGAAATGATGCAAAGCTTCTTAGGGCGAGGGGAGCGAACGGCTTCGTCGATGGCACGCCCAGACTATGCATCAGATCCAGGGGATTATTTAGATGATTCCAGAGGTTTCGAGCGCCTGTTGTCGGAGCTGGTGGAGAACGATAGCACTAGCCATGGATCGCCCCCGGCAGCCAAATCGGTGATCACAGCGTTGCCATCGGTCACCATCAAGCAAGTGCATATCGAGGATGATTCGGCGACGTGCCCTGTATGCAAAGAACTGATGGAACTGGGTGAATTGGCCAAGGAGCTGCCCTGTCAACATCTCTACCATGAGCCTTGCATCGTCCCGTGGTTGAAGTTAAGGAATACCTGCCCGGTGTGTCGTTACGAGCTTCCGACAGATGATGAAGATTATGAGGCTCGGAAGCTTGAAAACGCAGACAGGCCATCGGCGGGCAGCCAAGCCAGCAGCAACAATGCTGACACTGAATTTTCTTCTTCTTCTTCTTCTGACGACGACGACGATATAAACATGAACATCGAGCTCCATCCGAACCTCGTTGTGAGGGAGGTCGAGGATGATGACTATTTCACACAAGATATGGAGAGCTACAGTAGCGAGGAGACGAGCGATCGAGGATGGCTATGGTTTGCAGCAAGGTTCATGGGCCTCTTCCTTCTCTTGACCTTTGGCAGCCGCCTTTTCAGCAGTGCTCGCCGCTTGCAGCCAAGACGGAATCGGCGGAATTACTGAACCCATATGGTCGGTTCGATATACAGCTGCAAACGGAAACTGAATTAAACAGAATGCATGCCCTTTGATAGCTGCAAACAGAAGCTGAACAAGCAGAAATCCTTGATTGCCATTCACAACACTCTCTCTGCCTCACTCAGTTGTTAATACCTGTCAAGTAACTACTCCTCAATTTGTTTGATGCCATGTGGCAGTTGCTCTGTACTGGGTTCTTCAAGTACAGTTCAAGTTGTAAATTGAAATTTCTGGTGTCCTCAACCAACAAGTTAAAATCAAAATGTCGCAAGTTAAAAAGAGTTGCCCATGCAGATTCTTCATGATTCCAACATAACCATAAACAAATACCTATGAACTTTCTCTGAAAGCTGATTTTAATCACATACAGGCGTCCTTCAAATGTACAAAACAATATTTTCAGGACAGTTGATCCATATTGTTGCCATTCTCAAAATGCCCGAATGAGCATGGTAATGTAGTCCTGCCTTCAAAGTTACAACACCGAATTTATCATAATGTCATCTCCATCATAACAGTTTATTTCCGTAATGCCATAATGTGACTAACAATACTGTGATCCACTGATAAAAACAAAATTGACGATGCGCGGAGGTAATCCCACTCTGACAAGCAACTGCATATTAGTTATTGCTTGAAGACATAGCAAGCAGAGGCGCTAAACCCACGTTCAATCAATGTGCCGTTTTACCTTTTTGCTTATATAGAAGCTATACATATGTTTCCAAGAGTTTCGCACAACTAATGAATACATGCCTCATTCATCATTTCAATACATCAATAAGATAGAGAAGCAGAAGAATCAGTAACAAAATTGGGTGGAGATGGCATTCATTCATTCGTCGTTGTCCGAGAAAAGGGACACTATGAATTCGTAACATAAGAAAAATTGCTCCATTCATAAGCCAAATGTGTTGTAAACATCCACCTCTTCCTATCATAAAAGAGGAATATGTAAGCCTTCATGATACACCTTAAAATATAGACACAATGTGCAAGAAAGCGCTGAAGAATGGATACCTCTCCATTGTACTGACGTGAACTGAATTTCCATTTCCATAGAAGCCGTGAAATGGCTATCTCCTCCGTTTTGCTTCTTTCTTCAATTCAATATGATAGAGTTCCAAATTCTTGCGAACCCATAAACGGCGCAAAATAAGCTCCTCCTTTGCCACCTCATCTTTGATCAAGCCCAACGTTTATTAAGTTTTCCAACCAATCATTTTCTAATACACTAATATGAGGGCAAAACACCAAAATACCCTTAACTTGCTTGGTCTTAACGACCACATTGGAAGATATTACCACAAACTCCATACACAAATAAAAATTTTGTTATACTGGTAATTTTTATAAACTGTAGAGCTATTAGGTATTTTGACAAATTAGCATCAGGTTCCATTTAGCATACAACTTACTTAAGTTCTTCCAGCTGACATTTGATATGCCAAGACAACGTCTTGTAAGGAATGCAGCATCTTCCCAAGCATATGGAAGGTGCTTGATCCAGTATCTCCATATCCAGCATGTTTGCCAATACACCAACTGCCAAAAAGAAAATCAATGCCCAGCATATCATCAGCTGTCATCGAAGTTCATAAAACCTTTTTAACACTTCAAGATCATGATTCTAGCTACTCATTCCCAATCTGCTAAATCCCTCAATACTTGAAAATAAAAGGGGGGCAATTTTGTGCTATAAAACCAGAATAGGCATACATCTTGCTTCCATCTTCATCATAAGAAGGGCGTTCCTACAATGAAGTTAAAACTCTATCAGAAAATAATGTATGCACCTGTGCTCAATCCTCCTAAAGATAACTTCAGTATGATGCCTAAATTGTGACGCCCCCTAGCACCTTTATCATTACCCTCTTGACTCAAACTGAGATTTGAGCATATCAAACGTAAGTGGGATTCATCCTCCACCAATTCTTGATTTTCTTCCATATCTTCATATTTTATCTAAAATGAAATGACGTTACACAATACTCTGCTGTAATCGAGTTCAAAGAAGTTTAAGAGTCTTGGGGAGCCAATGTTCATATGGGTTATTTTGAAAAACGGTTCCAGTTTGACAGACTTCATAGAATACCAAGACAAATATGTGGAAATTTTGAACTGGAATTTTCCATACCTAAGCTGTCAGCACCATGAATGGGGCACAGAGAGAGAGAGAGAGAGAGAGAGAGAGAGAGAGAGAGAGAGAGAGAGAGAGAAAGAGAGAACCTTTCCAATAGTATATGGAAGAAGAATAATCCGAACACCAAACAAATTCCAGATTTCTGGTGGCTCTGCTCCTTGAATTTGTAAATTTAGATCTTTGCTAAGGTCATTGTCAACATTTTCTCTACAATTAAGAGAGAGCAGATTAGGATTATTAAATAATTTAGGCAAGAGCAAAGATCAAGGTATAAATCTATACAAAGTGGCATGTGCACATAATAACATTCTATAAATACTAAACAAAAATCACCTAAAATAAACAAAATGGAATTTTACGGATACTAAACACGAATCAACTTAAATAAACAAAACGGCAAGCAGCTCACAAAATGGAATTCTATGAATACTAAACACGAATCACTTAAAATAATTAGAAAACAAGCAGTTAACAGCTAGGCATGCAATTAAACACTTTGGGCGACAGTTATTTTGATATCAAACTTCGCTACGATTTGTGCACAAAACTAGATTTCAATAATGCATGTGCACACTTTTCAGGAAGCGAGTACTTGTTTTTAGTTTTCAGTCCCTTTTTCTTGTTTTTTGCACCAGCATTGCGTTCAAGCTCAAGAGCTCTTAATTTATTTTTATACGCAGGAGTTTGCTTCACCATGTCCATCATCTGCAATAAATCAATGAAATGCATGCCAAAATCACTGAATTGATTCAAAACAAAAAACATGAACAAATTTGAATGATTCAGAGGATTTTGGTTCAAACTTTTAAGACTATCATTGTGTGAATACATAAAAACTTTTCAATCTACAACAAAACGAAAAACCTAAACATTCCTTAACCATTTCCAAACTGAAAGCCTCCATCTAATTGTACAGTTTCGCAAAATCAGTTATGAGACAATAAAATAAAACAAGAAGTAGCATATTATGATTGGTTCTGATTGTCTAGCCCTTTTTAATAAAACTTAAACTGCTATAAGGCGTATACCTGTGAGTAACGAGTCCATTGATTCAAGTATTGAAAACCAGAAAGAATGATAAGAAGTCCAGCAAAAACAGCCCTTAGATCCTATCAATAAAGAATCAACAAAAATCTCATCAAAACAAATTAATTTAATTAAATGTAATCAGAGACACAACAAAAAAATAGCAAAAAACAAACCGTCTGAGGTCCATAGTATGCTTGATAGTACCTTGCAGTGTTGTAGAAAACCTGCAACATCATAGAGATAAATAATATGTAGATGCTGTATACTATTTTAATGTGAAGAAAACAGCCAAACAAAAAGAAACCAAACCTGTTCAGGGTGAGCTAATGCATAATCATACTGTTCTCGTGTATTTTCATCTTTGAGAATCTGTATATACGCAAACAATGCAGTACAATGTGAATGTAAGATTTTCTTTAGTTGATAAGCAAAAGATGATAATAATCATTCAGTATTAAATAGATGAGAAGAAAATGTTCAGATTAGCACAATAGTAGACTATCATAATCACGTATAGTAAAAGAAAGCCCTTCATTTCCAGCATCTGTACTAATACACATACACATGTAATTCATATATTTGTGTGTTTACTGAAATATTACAGAAGAGTCATATATATAAGTACTCGATTTTCTTTTCAAGTTAAAAATAATAAACTGTGTTTGGAGATTCACCTCATATGCATTTGCAATCTTCACAAAAAGTTTCTTGGCATCTGGATCAGGATTCTTATCTGGATGACTGCAGTAATTTTTTTTAAATCTGTTTTTCTACTTGAATTAATAATAAAAGACAACAGAATAGAAAGCATACTATTTCAATGACAGTTTGTAATATGCCTTCTTTATGTCTGCTGTTGTTGCAGATTGTGTGACCCTGCAGTATATAACCATTGAAATCATAACCATGGAAAGAGTTGTTAAATACATGCTTAAAGTTTGAAAGAGTCCCCCAAATCGAATTCCAAGAATTGTAAAGGAAGCCAGTAAATGATCCAAACGGCAAACAAAAACAAAATTTTGAGTTCCAATTGAATACAAGATATGAAGAAATGGTTAACAAGGTGGGATGCAACACACATTTCAAGAGGCATTAACAGATTGCCATGTAAATGAAGTTTTTCTACAATGCCAATCTATGATGACTTGGGGAAAATACGGAGGCTCACATTTCACACACTTCACTAGAAGAATTATGCCTAATTACAAAATCAAATTCTTCTCCAAGAAAAGAGACAGAACACACCAATACATGTCCTTTTAAAAATGGTTTTAGCCCATAACCCAAAATAATGGAATACAAAAACTAGCGTTGCTTGGGATTATTCTGAGTAAAACTCAAAGCGACATTAAGGGGAGAAGTTGCTGAAGGAATATAATACAACCACAACTCACTAACAAGGAATAATCACGAATCTCTTTAAATTGTTGACTCCTGATGCCACAATTCAACCAAGGGATATACTAGTAGGGACTCCCAAAAAGCAATCAAAGGGGGTCAGCATTGATCAAGCAATCAGAATGTGTTGGCCATGTCACGTAGGCCATGAGTGAAGGGACCAAGGCCTCAATACCTGTGGCATCAACAAATCAAGGCTATCCTACACTAGCATTGTGATCATAAATTAGTGGAATCTCAATTCATCAAATAGGACTCGTGCTCCACTAAAGTACATTAAACCACCGTTGGAAAAAAAATGCAATCACATATTAGCTCAAAGATTAATGTTGGACAACTAGGAGTAGGATTGGACATAAGTGCTTCTCTTGGATCCTGACATCTGGGGAGGATAATTAATCGAAAAAGTTTCCCTGCGATCGTCTGCATCTGCACATATTCACTCATGTATGGATGGACATACGTGCGTGTACGTGCGCAGCTCTCATTCTTTGACAAAAGATGGCATTGGGGCAATCAAAAGAAAAGGAAACGTTCGATACATACCCGAGAAGGTCATAGCAATCGGCATCGTCGCAGTAGATGGCTTCGCTGGTCTGCGTAAGGAGAGAGAAGAAGGAGAGGAAGATGGCGATGGCGATGAAGGAGGGCATCCGAATCAAGGCAGGTCCCATGGCGTCGATCTTTCTTTCTGTGATTTCCTTCTTTTCTTCGTCTTCGTCTTCTTCGCCTTCTTCTTCTTCTTCTTCTTCTTCTTCTTTTGTTTCCAATTTAATTTTTCTTGTATTTATTTTGTTTCTGTTTATCTTCTTTTTATTTTTTCCCTCTTTTTTTCTTTATCTTTATCTTTTTCTTTTTCCCTCCTTTTTATTTTTCTTTTTCTTTTTCCCACCTTTTTATTTTTCTTTTACTTTTTTCCTGTTTTTTCTTTCTCTTTTTATTTTCCTTTTTGTTCTTTGGTTTTGTTTTTTTTGTGGGGTTTTGTTTTTCTTATTATCTCCCTTTTATCTGTCATTTTTTCTGTTTTTTCCCCTTTCTTTTTTCTCCTTCTTTGGCGTGCCATTCTGGAATCTGAAGTTCAATTTCTGGCTTGCCATTCTAGAATCTGAAGCTCAATATCTGGCTTGCCATTTCTGGAATCTTAAGTTCAATTTTTGGCATTCTGGAATCTGAAGCTCAATATTTGGCTTGCCATTCTGGAATCTGAAGCTCAACATTTAGCTTGCCATTCTAGAATCTGAAGCTCAATTTCTAGCTTGCCATTCTGGAATCTGAAGCTCGATTTGGGCAGCCTGAAGCTCAATTTCTTGCTTGGAATCTGAAGCTCAATTTGGGCAATCTGAAGCTCAATTTCTAGCCTAATTTGTGGCCACAAGATGAGTGTTGTTGCAAACAGCTTGAGCTGAACAAGAGAAATCATTGAAACCAAATTCTAATCTTCTCTACCAATCCAATCTTATGATATGCACCTAAAGGGACAACTGGAGTCTAATTTCGTAATAATCACTTGACTGAACCGAGCCAAAGGATTGGGTTTTTGTAAAAATTGTTGGGTTTGAATCATTAGAACCATTTAAAGTATAGGTTGGCTTCAAAATTCATTCATTCTGTTTCCAAGAACAACAATTTGGTTGAACAATCCGGTTCGATTTTTCTCTCTTCTAAACTAATTTGGCCTCGTTTGAATCTCCTAAGCAACAACTTCAGCTAAATTCAACCCAATGCAACCAAACTAAACCTAAACCAATGGCCAGTGAATTGAGACTCGTCTTCGACCTTCGTCTTTGAAGCAATCAAAAAGAAGAATATTGATCTTGTTCACGTCGATTGCTTATGCTCTCTCCACAAACCATCGACTCATCAAAACACGAGGCGCATAAATATCAAGCAATGAATCGTCAGATTTTAGCGCTCGAAAAACTGAGCGACATCTCCCTTGTGCTTGTTTGCGGTTGCCATCGAGGCGCTCTGAGTCAACATATCACATACACAGAGAAGTCAACTAAATGTGGTGAAACAAAACTAGGAAAATCCTCGATACAACTAGGAACACTACCGGCGAAGAAAAGAAGGAAAAATCGATAGCTTCAATGCCTTAAACAGCTCCAAGTCTCGATTAAAATCCGACAGATTTTTAGATCTGCTCCACACAGGCCTTTTTTGCCATGGCTTCGATTTCATCGAATTCCTCAGAGCTTTGCGATTCTACCCTTTGTCGCGTTGAACTGCTCCCAATCACGATTCAAGTGGGCACGCACCCACCAGATCGCACAACATAACGGCTTTTCAGTTGGCAAGCCTTGCTCTTGAAGAGCCTTTTTCATGCCATCGACCGGTTGAGGCGGCGTAAACACACCAGAATATGTCGATGCATACTCCTCTAAAACCTATATATACAAGACAAAAATCAACAGAAGACATTTGAACCTAATGATACCATTTCCTGAAAGCATGTTGGATACAGATAAAAATCAACAGAAGACAACCGAACCTAATGATACCATTTGCTGGAAGCATGTTGGATACAGATAAAAATCAACAAAAGACAACTGAATCTAATGATACCATTTGAAAGCATGTTGGATACAGATAAAAATCAACAGAAGACAACTGAACCTAATGATACCATTTGCTGGAAGCATGTTGGATACAGATAAAAATCAACAGAAGACAACTGAACCTAATGATACCATTTGCTGAAAGCATGCTGGATATAGATAAAAATCAATGGAAGACAACTGAACCTAATGATACCATTTGCTGAAAGCATGTTGGATACCTGGGTACTTGTCTACGAGCATGTGTATGTATATCTGAAAATAAATCATTACCTTAGCACATACATCCGCAATCCTGCCTCTCGTATCTGAAAGGCTTTCATCTTTGCCTAGCTCAACAAAAATGTCCTCCCGGAACTTAGATGCCACCTGTTTTCATGATTAATTCAGCCCAACAAAATGGTATAATGCTGGTCTGCGTTTAAAATAATTTATCACAACAATATGCGGTTTATCGAACCCTCCCCCTCACGATCCCTTAACGGAAGTATTCAAAAGTCAACAAACGATTCAAGAGAGCTCAAGTTTAAATCCACGTGAAAGTGACACCCTAATATTGTACTCGGTGTGCTTTTTGCAGCCTTAGTTTTTTTAATTGATTAACAATAGACCAGAGATGGAGTCCGAGCACATGCATTAATCATCGTCGTTGTCCTCATCATCATTATGAGCAAACTCATATAGCCGGCACCCCTTTTGCTGCCATGCAATACTTTCACAGTCATTAGAAGTCCCCAATTTGAGCATGGGGCCAGGCATCGATTACTTTCTTGTAATTCAGAGCAATATCTTGCAAATATATCCCAACCTAATGCAGCTATAACTACTTTATGCGAATTCCTAACAAACGAGGGAAAGGGGGAGAGAGAAACAAATCACCATCTGGCCAGTGATTAAGCTCTCGTTATCCTTCCCTAAATCATCCATTTCCGATGGACATGCACACAGTGTGACAGGAGGGATTTATATGCAATTAAATCGAATGAAACGATGCTTAATGAAGAATTCGAAATATAAAGCCAAGAGTAAGAGAGTTTTTTAAGGTCATGCCAATGTTTAGCATTTATTCAGACTGAATACCAGAGATATGCTAATTGGGACAACCTCTATAGCCTCTGCATTTAACTATTAATGCATAGACATTGCATCCATTTTACACTTATGCTCATAAAAACACATGTAAAGATTGGAAACTATTCTCTCCGGATTCTATCTTCATAAACCAAATTAGCAACGTGCATGTGTGTGTATGCAAAGCTACCATGATATTCTCTCCTAGGACTTGGCCTATAAGGATGAAGACCCGTCTTATACACCATAGGGTCATCATCTTATGCAAATCAATGGCAATGTATAATAGTTGTACAATAACCTAGTCTTCTTCTTATAGTCCTTACCCTACATACACCCAAGTGTATGTATAGCTGCTTGATTTCCTGTTCTAGGTGTTAACCCATGTGCCTAATACAACCACATATTACGACCATACTCTTCTCCTCTACGTTCACTGACTGAAATGCAAGTGTCTTGGGCCTGTCTTTGTATACAAGATCCTATGAGCCTACAGTTCTGAGCACTCCTGATTTTCCAGCACATCCACGTCACCCCAAACAGCTAAGCTACTAGCCGGATTCTCGATCAATAGGCTCTGAATATCACCAAGGAATCTCCGTTTGGCACCATTGCTATGAGTACAGGATCGTGGCTTCTTTCCATGCTAGGAATGCAGGAACAAAAGGAAAACAGGGAAGGGTTCGAAAAGCTCTAACCTTGAGAGCGAATTCGGAGGAGGAGACGACAGAGAAGGCGGAAGACCTGACCGAGTTCGTGGCCCGCTTCTTGTTAATCCTGGCCTTCAATCGCATTAACCCACCGTTTCCTGGGCGACAGGCAACGGAAGCGGAAGCGGAAGCAGTAGAAGAACGGCAGAGGAGAGAAGCAGGGAGGGGGGAAGGTTCTTGGCCATGGCGAAGTTGGGCTCTGCAGACCGACGATGCCGCCGCCATTCTTCCTCTGCTCCGTCGCACTGAGCTCTGAGCAGAGATCGTCTTATCCTCATGAATGTACGTACATACATGCTCACGTACGTACGTATGTATCTCGTGTATACGTATAACAAAGTACTGCGTGGATACGCATACGGATACGGGATACGGTTCTTAGTACAAACCCAGCTGAACACCAGATTGCAGAGTTTATGTCGAGTCTTCGGTGGCGGTATCGACAGAAAACGATCAGCGAGAGTCGGATCGGATTACTTGGCTAGTTGAGTGTGTGCGGAAACGCTCCGATCATTTCCACTGGAATTTCCTGAATCGAGCTGTTCTCGTCGTACAAGGAAGGGTTTTCGATTCGATCCGAATGGCCAGTCAAACCTAGAAGCGCATTCAATCGGAGATTGTTCATCTTTCCAGGTATATGATGGAGTATATGTATTCATAGAGCAGCAGGACCTCGCTGATATTAACAAAAACTATCGTGCATTGAAGATATATATGTATATATATAGGGGGAAATATTAGTGGATTTTGATAAGAAGGAATGGCTGATCGAGGATCGATCCGAAGAAGTTGATTGTGTGATCACCCTAACAATCGAATTATAATGGATCAACCGACTCTCACAAACGGATGGATAGCCACAAGTTTTGCAATTCCTTAGCTGTCGCAATCTTCTACTTAGCTGTTGTTATTATATTGTTGTGTCAGACAGATAAGTCTTTGCATAAATTATTTTACTCTCTACTCAATCCATTATCTTGCTTTAGAATCCTCCTGGTCAAGCAACGAATTTGTATGGCCCAACTTTAGATCAGATCAAGCATAGGCAAGATATAACCCACAATTTTTTAAATAAAAAAACATATAAACAAGCTAACACCAATCAACAATATTCATCATCTCAAGCATCGTCGTAACTTCGATATTGCTCTTAAGCTCTTTGCTGTATAATACAGACAATTGGCAGGTCGAGTCAATGGTCACATATGGCCAAGGACAAAGTCATCTTAGATTCAGTCGTTCACGCGCAGGTTCCACATCTCATGTGCTGAACAGTGATCGTCTGACAAAAATCGCGACGATTAGCTCTTCTAATCGACGAATAAACACGGCCCAAAGAGTACAATTAAGACGCAATGAAACCCCATCGGTGGGTGCTCTTCACATTTATCAAGCGTCGTCCACAGAGCTCCCCTCTCCATCTCGCTGAGCTGTACAACAGCCATGCGCCTTTGACCGAGTGGGTCGGAAGCTGATCTGATCTCCACAACTTCTGAATCATCCCACCATTTTCTTTTGTTTTTTTTTTTGTTTGTTTGTTTGTACACATGAACGATACATTTCGCGGCCACCGCTATACAGCTTTGCAATCCATGTTCGGTTCGATTTTATCAGGGCACACTGATGGCATTCGGCAAGCCAGCTTGACCATCGATCTCTCCAGCAGCAGCAGTGGCATTGGCCGGAGCCGTGGTGTGAAAGGCCGAATGCCGGGAGCCGTCTTCGAGGAGCCGATAAGACAGAGGCGTGGGGGCCATCACAGGCCGCAGCAGATCCATGCCCGGGCGCTGGTCTGATGATGACAACGAGCTCGGCCGAAAGGCGACGGGGATCGGCTTCACGATTCTGGCAGTACTCTCTCCATCTTTAGCTGGCAATGCGCGAAACCAGTCGACAGAAAACGCTGGCGTTGGCTCATCCGACAACTCCTCTGCTTCCAATACCATCGCATCATCGTCGACCCCATGCGATTCTTGCACAACAGAGCAATCCTCTTCGTGTCCCACATCATCATCATCCATTTCGTCCGCTTCGTGGGCATGCTCTGCCGACTCTGCGAGCATGGGCATGTGCACCAGCGGAGGCGGCTTGCCGAATCGCTGCCACGAGAGATGGGCCACTTCCAAGCCGCTAACTTTAGCGTGGCTTAAGCTCCGCCCGAGCTCGAGCTCCGCACACGTATCCACCTCCTCTTCCGGTAGCGGCGGCTCCCCGAGAAAGCCCGACACCTAGATTTCCCACAATCCCCGACAGATTTATCCAGCTAATGTACACATATCAATGCTAAATCTTTCACCGTGGGCAATATTAACCCTAGGTTACCAACATCGCCTTCTTTAAGACAAAGCTTAGGGTTTAGAAAACACATACTCTACCATGCAGCCAAAGGGCCCTAAATATGGTTAGGCTGCGCCCTACCATTGTAACATTTAACCCCGATTTCCAACGTCACCTTCTTTCTTAAGAAGCTATGATTTGGAAAAACAAAAAAAAAAACAATAACCATCTTCTTGAGAAGATGCGATTTTGGAGAAACACACACATATGTACCATGCAAATGTATGTGTAGTAGTGTGTCAATCTGCAATATGCAACATTTTTTTAACCCACATTTCCAACATCGAATGTGTGGCAATCTGCAATTTGCAACATTTTTTAACCCACATTTCCAACATCGAATGTGTGGCAATCTGCAATTTGCAACATTTTTTAACCCACATTTCCAACA
>JBBBWG010005557.1:20724-45474 GCA_037176905.1 Azolla pinnata
TCGCCGCCTTCTTAAGAAGAGGTGACTCGGAAAAACGAACAAAACATCTTCGTTAAGAAGCTAACGATTTTCCAAAGGAACACATATGCACCATGCAAATTACACAGGGCTCCGATGGGTTGGCTACGAATGCGAATGCGAACGCGTATGTGTGTGTAGTGTGTCGATCTTACCGTATCAGCTGTGATGTCAAAGAGGCTGGATCTTCGCCGCCGCTTGTTCAGGTTATTGCGCCGCAGGAAGTACTTCTGGGCATGGCTAGCGACTTGGGTCGGCGTTCTCGTCTTCACAAACTTGCGGGAGATGCCCCTCCAGTCTCCTTTCCCCAGCTTCTCGAGCCCGAGCAGGAAATCTCGATGCTCTTCCTCCGTCCATGGGACACCTGTTGCATCTCCAACAAAGTAACATGATGCTGACTTGTTAGATAAGACCTGAACTCCTGGAGCTACCAATCTAATCCAGCCATTCATACAGATATATACATCATCGGCACTGTGCTTCTGCATTCTATCTTGCCATCGTAATTATGTCTATTGAGAACATCTGTGCATCTATCCATTCTTGCCTATCGATTCCATGTGTCCTAATCTGCCAATGCATTCATTTTTTTGGATTTAGGCAATTGGATCCATCACAAAATCAATCTTGTATATTGTTGAAAGGTATCCTGTCCGTGACTTCAGATCTGTGCCTTCACTACTCCGTCATATATAGTCATACACACCAATGCCCAACTATTAAAGAGTTTCAATCTATCTCTTGATCTATCCACTCAAATCGACAAATTCAGAAATGCGACAGCCAATTGATCTACTCAGCAAAAATATATCCACGCCTATATAGCTATCCACATACATGTTGCTATTGCCGGTCACACGACTTAGACTTTGGATCCATTCATCCAGCCATACTACATGCTTAGACTTTGTGTCTAACCTTACATATGAGCATATATGTCTGGTCATCCATCTGTATTTACTGATGATGCATGTGTTCAAAGGTAATGAACCTCATCACAAATTTATGTTGAGACTTTTGCTTATGCCTACACATTTGTGCAGATGCAACCATCTCAAGCTTTGCACATGCATCATTTGCATTGATCTGTGCATATGTTTACAGATTTTTAGCCGGCAGACTTCATGTATGCTCAAGGCTTTCCATTGAAATAGCCATCCATTCTAACATGTGTGTATATATAACCACACAAATTGTTGAAGGCTCAAAGATTTCATATCTTTGACCTTCCATATCCAGCTATGCAATGTTTTGCATGTAGAACAACTGAGTTTGTACAGGTTGAAAGGCTTCACACTGTACCTTCCATATGCAAGTATTCGAGGGCATAGTTATATCTACCACATTCCTGTATTCTTAAATTTAGTGACCATATAGCCATCCATATGTGGGCATATGTTCATGGGCATATGTATCTACCACATTTGATGCAAACTCAAATACTGTATGCATACAGCCATCCACTAATGCATGCGTCCAGTGCCAAAATCGCATTGTTACAGGTTTAAAAATCTTCTTACTTTACCTTTTTTCCGTTCTCTAGAGCTACTGTTGGAGTGAACAAGATCATCTGAAGCATATCCTTCGGCAGATTCGTCCACATCAGGAGGACATGGGGGGGCAGGAGTGCAGTATCTTCCATTTTCTCGCTCATGCCATCCGTGGCTGCTCAGATTTCCCATACTCACACATTTCCTCATCTGTGCCGATGAAGAAAAAGAAGAAGAAGAAGAAGAAGATGATGATGATGATGATGATGATGATGATGTCGATGGTGATGTCGATGAGGGTGGAAAAGAATCTGTTACAGAGATCCCAGAATCTAAAGGTGAGAATCTCACGCCGAATAGCTTGAATCCTCCTCCTCCTTCTGCATTCGAGATTCCCTTCCTTTCTTCTTCTTCTTCTTCTTCTTCTTCTTCTTCTTCTTCTACATCTTCTTGATCGCCTGGTCCTTTAGAGGAGATCCTCGGATGATTTTCACGCGAGTCCTTCATTTCGAGGCACGTCCTGGAATTGTGGCCATTGTGGCCACAATGGGAGCATCGCCGAGGCATTAGAGAGAAAGAGAAACAGGGCGGAGTGGAGTCTCTGTGGCCCTGGGAGGATTAAAGAAGTCCACGGATTCTTTGTACCAAAAGATTCAGGGCAGAGTCGGGGCTCCCTGGATTTGGAACGGAAGGGATTGTGCAGATGCAGAGCAGCCCTTCTGGGGGGGTGATGATGGACAGATCTGAGGGAGAACAGGAGGCAGAGAGGGAGAGACAGAGACAGAGAAGAAGGAAGAAAAACGCAGAGAAATGGCGATGGCGATGGCGAGCTTGGCTCTACAAACTCAGAAAGAAAAGACAGTTAAATTTTGGTGGAGACGAAGATAAGATTTTAAGTTAGCAGGAAAATTAAAATAAATAAATAAATAAATAAATGCGATGGGAAAATGCAATTAATTGGTTTTCCTTTTTTTTTCTAAAAGAGAGAGAAAAAATTATTATGAAAAATGCCCCTGTATTTTATTCCAGAAATGCCCCTGGAAGATATTTCAGCCCAAGAACAATTTTTTTCCTAGGCTGAAGAAAATAAAGAAGAGGGGAAATTTTAATTAATTGATTGATTTTCTTTTGTGAATATGGAGAACAATGCCCTTCTCAGATGCTCCTGGAAGATATATTTTTCTTCTTTGTAATACATACATGTATGTATTAAAACAACTGTACAAAAAAACTTTGATGCTTGAGAGAAAACTAGCGATATGACAAGGTCCAACCTTCTAAGGTGTTATAATGCTTAATTGTATTAATATAGATTTATTTTATAACAAAGTTCTCATACAACATAATTGTAAAAATTGTCAAATCAACTTGTCAAATCAACTTATCAAATCAACCTTCATTTTATTTTATATATTTGTTCAGATACTCTGGAAAGCTTATGAACCATTTCTCAAGTTTCAACTATACCACATGCCCAAGTATATACAGCAATCAAACATAAACTTATACGATGGGGCTCACAAAACTCTATCACCTTTAATGAAAACCCATCGAATACGTGACAAAACATTTCCAATCAACAAAATTGCAACTATGATATAACCATCCATATTGTTCTTGTTCTTGTTCTTCTTCTATTGTCCATGGAAACCTTGCTTGTTCTCTTATGCATCCGATGGGAGGATGGGAATGAGACACCTTCGGTTTCACATCAGCCAGACAACAGCATACCTAACTGTAATCGTGTCCTCGTCAGCGTCCAAGTAATTTAGGCCCTATACCTCTTCTACCTTCGATTTGAAGAGTTGTACGAGCATGTACGTCGGTCGCCGTGCTCGAGGCTATGCCACAAGATAAGATGGGATAAATGAGATTGGTTGGTACTTGGGAATGTCTAGGTGCATGCCAAGTGGTGCCTCTCTTTCCCCTCCGCCTTTGCCGCTACGAAATCGTTATCTCTTGTTTGTTTTTCATTTTTCTATTTCTTTTTTGTGCGCTAGATGATTGGGTATACATCTCACAATTGTATCTTTTGTCTCGTGGACCAGTTTTGGTCTTAGAAGATGTTCTTTCTTTCTTTCTTTCTTTATACTTCCCTAGGATAATATTGTTATCTCACACTCACAGTGCCGACGAAGAGTGCTTCTGTGGTCTCCCCACAGATCTAGCGCCTAGATCAACCAACAGTGCAAGGTTGCATTTTCTGATAATACTAAGAAACGACGACTATTAATGTGGGAATCGGAGACTTTCGAGTTGCTCCAAACCCTGTCGACGAAATGATAAAGCCTTTCATTGAAGTTATGGCCTCTCTTTGGGAGTTGACAAGTCAGACAGTTGTGCGTGACAACCTCAGTCTGATCGAGAACTTTGAAGTTGTCTCTCTCCAATGGAAGCACTAATCGCATATGAACAAAGCATAATTCTTTTAATGTTCAATTAGTCGCTGGTGCCAGTTGAGGGTGCTCTTGTCACCGGGTACTACGAGCAGAATTTCATCGCGCTTGCTTAGAAGCACCAAGCCCTAAAATATCATTCAAATGATCGATCGTTGTGTATGAGGTGCCTAATGACGAACATTATATATCTATCTATCTATATATATATATATATATATATATATATATATATATATAATGAAGAATTGTGGGCGCCCAGGGACCAATCGACACAACGACACTCATGGCGCTCACAATGCCTATCGATCAACATCGATTCAGGGGGCATGTGCGAGTTCTCAAAATGCAATAACATTTTGAATGCGTTTTGTATGGCCGAATGCTTTGATATCTATGTTATTACGAATCTACTAATAATGAGCAATATTAGAGAGAAGAAAATAGATGACAGGTGATTAGCAACACAAACCACCCTAGAGAGAACGACTAAAGACGAATTTAAATTACCCATTGTATCCTATTAACTTGCATTATATTTCGAAAGCTAATAGGTACATATCCGATCAGAAAGAGCCTAGCCTTAGCAAGAGAGTCTTTAAAGAGTCTATATGTATCGTAATGAAGGAGAGAGATAGTCAATTCCATTTATATAGGTTAATTTCTCGGTCACTAGATACGCTCACATTTGTCCAATGACTATATGGGTTTGTCTTAGTACTAAGATTATCAGTTTCCCACTTAATTGTCTCTAAAACCATTCAAATTAGTGCTATAAATTGGTTCTCTAAGGTTATGCCCATAACATATGTATAGTAGATCTACACGTATTGACCAACCAAGGCACACATGTACACATGCACGTCCATAAATATACCCAACACATATACACATATAGGAATAACTTGTACATGTAAAATAGACACTTGCACATACACATGCATTCGCATATGAGGTATATCCTACCCATTAAACCATTTAAATTAGCCTTATAAATCGGTTCGCGAAAGTTATGCCCAGAACATATGTACAACCGATATGCATCATAACCACACCATGCACATACACATATGAGCACATACCTCTACATGTAAAATGGATGCATGCGCGTAGATATGCACCCACATATGAGCACATGAGATACCCTTATAAATAGCCTTATAGATTGGTTCGCTAAGGTTATGCCCATAACATATGTACAAATGGATTTGGATCATAACCGTACTCAATATACATACGCATATCAATACAGACATGTACATGTGCAATGGATGATTGACGCATGTACATACATACGCATACACAGATCACATTGATGCATCCACATACATACGCATACGCATACGCATACGCATATAGGTAGACACTTGTTCATGTGCAATGGATGCACGTGTATGCACGACATGCATACATGCAGGCACAACATGCATGCACACATGCATACATACATGCATCCACGCACGCACCCATACATACATGCATACGCATATGCACACACCCATGCATGCATACATTCATACATGCACACACCCATGCATGCATACATACATGCATGCACACATATAGGTAGACACTTGTTCATGTGCAATGGATGCACGTGCATGCACGACATGCATACATGCAGGCACAGCATGCATGCACCCATGCATACATACATGCATACGCATATGCACACACCCATGCATGCATACATTCATACATGCACACATACATGCATGCACACATACATGCGTGCACATACACATTCAAATGTGCATGTGGGCGATTTCGAGGTCGTGCTCATGTGAGGCCCTGCTTCTGCCACACCAACATCAGAACGAAAGACAGCGGAGGAAAGCTTCGGCCATGGCTACTGCCTCTGCTTGTAGTGCTAGCACTAGTACCACCAAGCTCCTGCAACTGCACCCTAACCAGGCCTCCCTCCTCCCAATTCATCATCGCCTGTTCCTCCGATCTCCTACGTCCTCTTCTGGTTCGTCTTCCTCCCTGCCCTCTCCTTCATTCACCTCTAGTTCGGAGCATTTCGGTTGTATAGATTGTTAATGGTGCTCGTTATATGTGGATTGCGATTGTCATTCTATTGTATGCGGCCTTCATGTTGGGATTTCTACTACTTGTTGTTGTATGTGGTCTCTGTCTGGATTGCTATTGTTGCTTGTATGCGATCTCTTCTGTGGATTGCTGTTGCTGCTCGTTGTATGTACGTGGTCTCTACTATTGTTGCTCATTGTATACGGCCCCTATTTGAATTGCCATTTTTACTCGTCGTATGTGGCCTCTATGTGCATCATTATCGACGGTTGATGTACGAAGTCTCTAGATGGATCGTCATGTATCTTGCGTGTGCATTTATGCATCACGATCGATTTTCTCGTGCTACTTTGTGCGGACTGTATGTGTATTTGTGCATGGTTGCAGGTCGCTGGCTGCTTGAGATCTGTCCGTCGATTGTACGTGCATTTGTGCATAGCTGTAGATTGCTGGATGCTTGAAATTTTCCTGTGGACTGTATGTGCATTTGTACATGGCTGTAGATTTCTGGATGTTCGAAATTTTTCTGTGAACTGTATGTACATTGCTGGCTTCTTGAGATCTGTCTGTGGATTGTATAAGGATTTGTTTTTCTACACGGATCTTCTTTATCTTCATATATGGATTATATGTGGGATCACGTGTGTACTGCCACTTCAGCAATGGTATCATAAAGAGCTCTCAACTTTTTATGACTATTGAAGATATGTTGGAGGGCTCTTAAATTTCATACGTCTTATTGTTTCTGGAGGATCGGCAATTGAAGTTTCACAGTTTAGTCACTTAATTGTGCAATCATTGTGCGTTTAACCTGTAAATGGATTTGAAGTTTCAAGGTAGAGATTCACCTCTGTATGACCTATCAGCCCTTGACATTGATGCTTATAGAGAGTATCATTATTTGCTACGTGTATAGATCTATCTCTAGCATATCCAATGAATGATAAATAAAATTGTGCAGCCCAGGGCATTGCAAGTCATTGCTGTAGATAGATGGTGGACCATCTGATAAAGTATATTGTGTGATGAAGTAGAGAGACATTTTATTGTCTTTAATAGGCAATATATTCCAGGTGACTGGAGATTTTTCGCGCAAACGTCTAGCTATATTGATAATAATCTATATACAGATAAACAACTAGAACCCAATTCAAAAACATACTCAAGAACCACTTGGACTGGATATTTTAGAACAGAAGGATTGGAACAGTGTAGTCTAGGAATCCTCTATGATGGGATATGATGGATCTTATCTTCTTCAGATGGTCAGATCATGGATGGGATTCTTATTTTGCATGATCGAAGGTAGCTCAGATCCATCACATATTCATACAATGTGTAGCATGCACATAACATGCTCAATTCAACTTAGTTATGAATGCACATAACATGCTCTACTCAACTTACGTACGACTGAAGGCAATGTTCTCTGTGCATCTGCTCTCTTGCTTCTATCTGGATCCTCTTGTCAACACAATTACATGTGCACATGCCACTGGAAAATAAGCGAAATTGGATGCCACAGTATGGTTCGTACTATTCAAAAGTGAATCTGTTCCCTTGGTTTATCAATTAAACATGTTTCCATGCCAAACCTAAGGCACCCAAAGATGTGTCATTACCCTAGGAAGACATGCATCTCATTCGTCCCGATATCCTATCCTATGATCCATATACAGTATTTCTTGGTTTATGCTCTTCTGGTCACACTCTTGTTTCATGAGAACTGTATATACCTTTCCGAGAAGAACATATTTAGTCAGAAGCTCAACATAACAGCAACCTTGAAGATATGTTATTTCTACAGATTCACTGACAGATAGAATGGCTAACATCTTTGCTGATGGTTCTATAATGCAAGAAAATAAAATAGTTGATTTCTACTGCTATTTCAAAAGTGTGTTACTTCATAGCAAGAAAGCACAATTCTCTGACAGGTAAAATAACTTTCATCTTTACTGATGTTTTCACTATGCAGGAACAGAAACAAGCAAGAGTGCTGTAACACAATTGAAGGGTATGAATAATATCTATTAAAAAAATTCCATTGACATGCTTTGTGATTAATAAATATTCAGTTAAGTTTTGGTTTCTAAAGGTGTTTAGTATAGGGACTGTAAACTTCTTAGCTGTCAGTGGGATATCTCTATCTTTTTGGTTATATAAGCAATATTAATTACAATCAGCACACATACTAAACATACAGTAATCTTTATGCCAGCTCAATTATGGTTGTGGGTACAACCCATCCTGGTATGGGTTGTAAAATAGAACCTATACTCCCCAGTTTTGGAATGTCACATGTATATTTAGACGCATTTTTACATCTTCCAAAGGTTTATTTCCATGCGCTGTTATTGATACGTGCTCAAAACCTTGTCAACCATCTCCATCATCCATACATAATAGTGTAACATGTCTTTATGGCCTCTACAATTTCTCTTCTCTTCATGCAGTTAGCAGGTTAAAGCGGAGGACATTTATCGCAATGCCTGGTATTGTGGCATCTGCTGTGGCCACTTCGTATGTCCCAGCTAAAGGTAGATACCGGATGGAGTAGTGTGGATGTGTAGTCCTTATGCTGAGACGAATCCCTGGTCTTGAGTCTATAAGCTTTGAATTTGAATGAGTAGGGATGGAAATGCTTCCTTACAAGCAAGAAGGATATAACTATTGGAATTGGAGGGGTCATAGGGTACACTATGTGGTCCAAGGAGAAGGCATCCCGGTTATCTTAATCCATGGTTTTGGAGCATCTGCTTTTCATTGGAGGTAGACATGTTCATCCAATAAATCCCCTTCTTCATTTATTATATTTACTTGAGAGGATCATCACAATGTTCAATCATTGTTGTTCCCCTTTTTCCTGGAAATTATGAATATGTGAATTCCTTAAATATATGGATCAAGCTTCCCGCTTCACACCTGTCTGAAAGAAAAACTTTACAGGTATAATATTCCGACTCTTGCTAAGAAGTACAAGGTTTATGCTATGGACCTGTTGGGTTTTGGATGGAGTGATAAGGCATTGATTGATTATGATCCCTCTCTATGGAAAGACCAAGTGGCGGACTTCATTAAAGACGTTGTTCAAGACAAGGCTTTTCTCGTGGGCAATAGGTGAACGCACTACATACGTTTGTTATATATTTGTCCAATAAGACCAGTTTTTAGTAACGATGTGCTTCCGAGAGGAAATAAAATCAAGCAAGAGAAGGTACTGAACCTCATGTTTTTCACATGAAAGCATTGGAGGCTTTACAGTGCTGAACACGGCAGCAAGCTATCCTGAGCTTGTGTCGGGTCTAGTGCTTCTGAATGCTTCAGGACAATTTGATAAGCCAGAGACGGAGAAGATGAAGGTTCTGGAAGAGAGCCCAATCCAAAAGTTGATTTTCAATCCAATTCGAGATTGGTTTCGGAAGATTGCTATCAGTTTCACATATTGGCAGGCTAAACAGCCAGCACGAATCCGGTCTGTTCTCAATAATGCAAGTACTTCTTCATTACAACCATGTCATTTTTTCCTTTGGGGGTTGTGCTGGTATGATATCAAATAAAGCGCCTTTCTTTTGCCGTTCTTCAACACTTTTTTCAGGTCTACATCGATAAAACAAATGTAGATGATTACCTTGTGGACTCTATTGTGCATCCTACTGAAGATCCTCAAGCAGGAGAGGTCTATTTCAGGTAATAAAGAGAAACTTGCCATGGCTTCCATATAACATTATTATTGTAGGAGTTATCTAGAAGGTGAGAGAAATCCTGTGAGCTATTGGGACAGCCAATTCTAGGTTTTGTACAGTTTCTAAGTTGACCTTGGGTTTGTGTGTGTGTGTGTATATATATATATATATATATATTTATGCATGTAGATATGTATGTATGTATAAACATGGTTGAGCTAGCCTACTAGCATACATTTCCTTCAAGTTCATTCCAGACACAATAGATTGAATGTGGTTATCTAATATGGAGAGCCAGGTCCAATCAGACCATTACATATACAAAATTTGGTTGTTTTAAACACCAAGGAAAGTATATTTTACCAGTGATCTTAGCAGTTGGGTATGGCTTTGCTTTAAAGTCACCTGAATAAAGGTCATGGTGTTTTCGTAGGTTGATGTCTGGATACCTCTTTCAGCCCTCGGAACTCACTTTAAACAAGCTTCTTGCAAAGCTTTCTTGCCCTTTGTTATTGCTATGGGGAGACTTGGACCCTTGGATGGGAAGAACAAAAGCAGATACAATGAAGTTGCTGTACCCTCAATCGTCTCTAGTGAGGCTGCAAGCTGGGCATTGTCCCCATGATGAAGCACCAGAATTGGTTAACAATTCCTTGATCGAGTGGATATCGTCAATCGAGTCGAGGAATACATGACCAAGAACATGGCGTGTTGTATCAAAACCAATGATCGGTGAAGGTAGAACCATGCATATCTTCGTATATATACGGATTGTTGTACATTCCATACATGGTCATGGAATAGTATGTATAATTTTTTTCCGTGTACATTTTGCTCTGTATGATAAATTAGGAATACAAAACATTTCTCACGATTGGTGAACAAATGATGAGAGAGAGAGAGAGAGAGAGAGAGAGAGAGAGAGAGAGAGAGAGAGAGAGAGAGAGAGAGAGATATACTCTACCACCAAAACATAATCTAGCAAATCCAATTAACATCGCTTGCATGTTTTTCTCGATTAGAAATCAAAGGTGAACACTATTTGGCTCTAGATCAGCTAAAGCGGGTCATAACTATTCTCAAAATAGCAATGATAATGGATAAAATCATTGAGGAAATATATGCAAGAAAATGTATCCTAATGATCCTAACTCATGTTGTGTTGATTAGGTGTTTGTTGCAGCCCCAAAAGTGGAGAACAAAGGGATGAGTTGGCTACATTAGTCCCCATAAGTGCATGTATAATTTTGCAAATAACAACCCAAAAGTCCAAATAAGGACAAGTTTGGTGGTGGTAGAGTCATTGGGCTTAGCTTACATATTACTAGCGTCTTGCGCCGTATCAAGGAAAAACCCAACTCCTTGCACGACATCTAGCTCCGCATTGGCACATGTTTCAATCGTGGAAATGCTGCCACGGGCAAACGATGATGAGTGATCGGAGCTATTGGAGCTGCTCGATCTCAACAGCTTCATGACTTGCCTCTGCAAGCTTCATGCAATGCGACGATGGCACATATACACGATGCCAGAAGGCAGGAGAGCGGGAGAAAAGGAAAAACGGCAGGGCAAGAAGCTCGGCGCAGGGGCCAATAGCAGTAAGAAACAGCTCGCCTCCCCAACTCTAAACCCTAAACCCTAAACACGAAACCCTGGGACTTAAGAAAGGAGAAGCACTAAGACTAGTAGCCAATCTCTCAATTGCTTCGCCCCATATCCTAAACCCTAAACCCTAAACCTACACCCTGATTTTGCTTCAGCCAATACTGCTCAAGTTTTCATGGCAAGAAACAAACCAGATGAGGGGTATTTGTGAGATTACAAAAAGCTTCTTGGAACAACAGAGACAGAAAAACCCTAGAAGAAACCCTAAAAAAACCCTAGAAAGAAACCCTAGAAGAAACCCTAAAAAAACCCTAGAAAGAAACCCTAGAAGAAACCCTAAAAAACCCTAGAAAGAAACCCTAGAAGAAACCCTAAAAAAACCCTAGAAAGAAACCCTAGAAGAAACCCTAAAAAACCCTAGAAAGAAACCCTAGAAGAAACCCTAAAAAAACCCTAGAAAGAAACCCTAGAAGAAACCCTAAAAAAACACTAGAAAGAAACCCTAAAGAAACCCTGAAAAAACCCTAAAAGAAAAACAGACGCGAGCTTCTGCTGCTTCCATGGCGATGGAGGAAGCCTGTGGAGTCGCCATGGACGCTGCCGGCGCCTGCGATGGGAACGACCACCAGGACCTCCACGCCTTCGTGCTCGCCCGCTTCGGGAATTCCGAGGCCCCGGAGCATCGCCATCTCTGCGCCGTCGTCTCCGCCATGGCCGACGTCATCCGGGAGCAAGGCCTCCCCCCCTCCCCCACCGCTTTCTTCGCCGCAGCCATGTCCGCTTTAGAAAGGCAGAGCAAGAGCAGCGAGCGCGAAACCGGTGGTGGCAGCAGCACGCACAAGAAGAACAAGATCGGCAAAAGCAGGAAGAGTAGGAGTAAGGATGGTACCAAAAGTGACGGTAATGGCTGCGGTGCTGATGATGACAGTAGCCTTGTTCTGATCCACAATAAGGATGGTGATGGCGATGAGGATAGAGATGACCATGTCTCCACAGCTTTGTGTACATTCTTGGCTATGGTGCTTGTGAAGGTTCCTCACAATGTGTTGAGGTCGAAAGCTGTGGAAGGTCTCTCAATTTTGGTTGCAATCCTAGAGAATGAGAATGCCTCTGCTGGTACGCTCAAGCATGGGTTCACGTGCATCGCTGCACTGTTACGAGCCGCGGACAAATCCAATTGGTCGAGCCTTGGCCCTGCTTTCAATGCTCTTGTCAAGCATTGCTTTGATCCGAGACCCAAGGTGTGCATGCAAATTATGGTTTTTTTTAAAAAGAATTTCATTGGTGAATCAAGTCTCCTTTTTGCTGTGTTTTTCATGTTTTATTTTCTGCTTTTTGTTCATAGATTACGGATTGTTAATATTTCATCTATGAATTAGTTCTCCTCTCTGTAAGCTTTTTTTATCCAATGATATCCTTTTGCTTTCATACATTTTGCTAGCCAAGTTCCTTATCGATTTTCCTTATTTTTCTGTAGTCATTGCATTCCCTCATTAATTTGGGGGTATTCATCGAGTTCTTGCTCTGGATGCTGCAGAAACATTTGATTTTCTTTTGCAAGTGTTATTGATCGGCAGTAGTTCACCATTTGAAACCATGTTTCAAATTCATGAACATACATCCGAGTGCCTCTTAAATTGGAGAATTATCAAATTATAGTCTCCTATGCATTTGGACTTCCTAGCACAAAATTCATTCTTGCTGGCAATGGAAGTCCATACGTGATGGCGCATCCAAGAGGGAACCACAGGATCAGCTAATGAAGGACGTGCTACCTGTTTTCATTATTATATATATAACTGACAACCTCAAAAAATTACCTTGCTCCTAGTATTTTGTTAATGATGCACAAGGTTGACACAGGTGCGGAAAAGGGCTCATGAATGTACAGCCGAAGCTCTTAGAGGACTTCAGGGTTCTGCTTCACTCACGGTGGCAAGTGATTCTATTGTTACATGGTTTGAGAAGTTATTCATGGCAGTAAGCCAAATAAAGGAAGATGAGAAATCCTCCGAGAACTCAGGCACCAGAGCAGCTCTTCAAATCCTGTATCTCTTAAATGCATTGAAGCTTGTATTGCCTTCGATGTCAGGAAAGGCTATTGGGAAGCTCCTGGCACTCTTTACCAAGTTACTAGAGCTCCGGCAGGCCTTTCTCTCCAAGCAAATTTTGAATACATTGCAACCACTTTTCTTAAATAATGTGATGGATATCCCAGTTGGCATATTAACTGACTTGCTTGAAAAGATTGCTGGAATGCTATCTGAAGAAAAGAAGGGAGGTGATGAAAACATGGTTGCTGCGCGGGTCTTGAGGAATGGCTTGGAAAAACTTAATGCAATTGATCCAAAGGCTTGTGTTCTGAAGCTCCCATTAGTTTTTCAATCCCTTGCTGGTATGACATTACCTTTCTTATTTTCAAGCTTATTGCATGTTATTAGGATTAAATTTCAGACTAGATATCATGATTCCTATTCTAGACCTTGTTATTGAAGAATAGGTCATATGATGTTTAGCTCAAAGTGTACATATACATATTGTGGTGATATAGCAGAAAGGTTGCAGATAATCTAGTAACGGCCAAAGCTTTGTTTGTGGACACTTAGAATATTAAATATAGTTTTGCTCTCTACCACTCACCCGTTAACCTAAATTTTGACTTCTATATGTTATGAAAATGTGCATATTTTTCCAGGAATGCTCGCATTTCAGCAGGAGGAAGCGGTATATGCAGCAGGAGATTGTTTGAAGGGACTGATTGAAACCTGTATAAATGATTCTTTGATAAAAGAGGGGAATTCTCATTTACTGTCACAAGGAAAGTCGTCACCCAGTACAATTGGACGAGTTTGTGTAGTGGTGTGTAGCCTACTTGGTTATCAGTACACCAGTGCATGGGATGTTAGTTTGCAGGTTGCCACCACTTTATTTAATAAACTTGGTAAGTCGGATAATTTTCACGTGTAGCATGGGCATCCTATAATTTTTATTTGGGTAATTAATAGAGATTTTACATGGTTTTCAGGTGAATCATCATTTTCTTTGATGCCTGATACTATTCAAGCCCTAGCTGACCTCGAGGCACTCTCTGATGAAAATATTACATGCCGTAAACAGGTATGTATTATTTTATAACGTATATTAAAATATGATACATTTGATCACTTTGAGAAATTTATTGTTTGTATTTTATGGCTATGCAGTTGCATAAAACTGTGGGTGCAGCAATTGCTGCAATGGGCCCAGAGAAGTTCTTGAGATTGCTTCCGTTGCAACTTGATACTGATGATTTCTCAAATGGCCGGATTTGGCTGCTGCCTATACTCCGTCAGAATGTAGTTGGTTCTGAACTGAAGTACTTTTCAGACAAAATTGTCCCTGTTATCCAGTCCCTAGGAGAGAAGATCAAGAAGGTTTTTGTGATGTTTTTACCTAGGCTAGGCTTGTTCACATTATTTAGATGCTTGATTGGGTATTTGCTCTACTGTCCACAGTTTTCTGCGGAGGGAAAACCCACAACAGCCAAGAAAGCAGAAGCTCTTGTACATTCTCTCTGGGCATTATTTCCTGCATTCTGCAATTATCCATCAGATACACAGAAAGGTTTTGGGCTGGTTGCTAAATCTCTGGGTGGTGTGCTTTCCGAGGAACCTGAGTTGAGGGGTGTAATATGCCGTGGTTTGCAGGTAGATATCTATAGTTGCATTCTTTGTCCATTTGGAATTTCTAGGTGGACCATTTCGCTGTATGTTTTATTGGATGATGGTTATGTGGAGTGTTTTAATATTTCATTCCTTGTGCTTCATAGATGCTCATAAGACAGAATAAAGTTGCATGTGGAGACATGGAGTCCAGTATAGTTAATCAGGAAGATTCTGTTGAAGGGGTGTTCCCTGACAAGGCAGCGGAAGACAGAGCCAAGGCGCTGTACACTGAAATGCATGCGAGAGTGAATCTTGCAGCCATTGCATCTTTCGCAAGAAACTTCCTTCCCCTCCTGTTCAACATCTTTATAGCATCTTCACCTGAAAAGCGTGGAGTTCTACAGGTGTATATTTACTTAAATAAACAAATTGAAGTGTGTTCTAATGTATGTATTTCCACTATAGCATGTCATGTGAGGAGCCTATTGCATCTAACTTATGCACATGCTACATAAAAGAATTATAAGCTTCTTATGCACATGCTTTTAATCAAAGTTGAAATCCCTGCTCTCAATATCAGGATACAATCGGTGATTTTGCGTCCATCTCAGAGAAGAAGGTGGTGAAGGACTTTTTCATAAGCATCATGCAGAAGCTTTTGAAAGCAACCAAGGAAGCTGCTGAATTCCAGAAACCGAAGGGTGCAGATCTTATGGATCTGAGTGGACCAAAGAAAGAAGAAACCGCATCATCCAGAAGGTAGTATCTGACCTTGTACTTATTTTGCACTGATCTTTTCTATTGGCAGTATATAATGTTATTTATTCAATATCAATTGGCAGGTGTATATTTATGGACTTGGCGTTGTCTCTCTTGCATGGCTTGGATGAGGAAAGTATCGGAATTTTGTTTACTGCAGTGAAACCTACCTTACAGGTAAAAAATATTTAAATATTCCGTTTTTGAATGTTGTATAAACTTTGATTAAACATGAGTTATATTGATAACAGGATGTAGATGGATCAGTACAGAAAAAAGGGTACAAAGTCTTGTCTGGTCTATGTAAGGTAAGATCCTGGAATGATTTACTTTTCTTGTTGTACGGTTCTGTTTTAGTTACATTCTTATATTGGTTGCAGTATGGACTTACTGTAGATTCTTTTGAAGGAATCTGCAGGGTTTCTTGATCGAAAATCTGGTGATCTCCTGGAGTTGCTGCTTGTGGTGATGCCTGCATGTCATTTCTCAGCCAAACGTCATCGTCTGAGCTGCCTACATCCACTTATCCTCCATGTTTTTAGGGTATATGCAGAGATATATCTAAATTAGTTTTGTCGGTGGTCATTTTAGTTGGTGTAACAATATTATGCTTGCCAAACAGTCAAAAGTGCAGAATGGGGATGGAGACAAAATATTGAGCTCTTTTGTTGGTGAAATTATTTTGGCTACAAAAGAGGTAAACAACTCCATTGTGTGTTTCTCATGTTCATTGACGAATACTCATGTATAAAGACTTTGTTTATTCCAAGGTCCTAGCCAACCGATTGTCTTGTTTGCAGTCATGATAAAAAGCTCTTTAACAGTAGTATATAGTATGTTGCTAACCTTTTGAAAGTGTGTTATCTCACTGGACTTGATTCAAATCATGAACAGTCCAACATAAAGACACGGAACACAGCTTATGACATTCTAGTTCAGGTGGGACACAACTTGAAAGATTCTGATCCATTTAATTCAGATGGCAAGCTGCTTGAGTTTTTCACCATGGTAAATTGCTTTTCCACACCCTCCAATGTGAGTGACCTAGCAATATTCTTCCTGATTTCTTTTCTTTGCTCTGTAGATTGTTGGATGCTTAGCAGGAACTACCCCACATATGCAAAGTGCAGCCATTACAGGCCTTGCAAGATTGATATATGAATTCCAGGATCTTTGCCATACTATACCTGAACTCCTTCCATCTGCTCTACTTTTGTTGCACACCAAGAGTAGGGAGGTTATCAAGGTAAAGCACGTTTCTTGGTGAAAGTTCGAGTTATCTTATTAATTGAAACTAACGACAGCTCTGGGTTTTCTCTGTAGTCTGTTTTAGGGTTTTTAAAAGTTGTGGCTGCAAGGCAACCAGTTGAACATTTGCAGGAACACCTCAAAAGTATAGTGGAGGGCCTTCTGTTGTGGTCTGATGACTCAAAAAATCATTTCAAAGCAAAGGTACTTTTACCCCTAAACAAGTCCTAGTTCTCACAGCATACTCTTCATATAGAGATTAAGCATTCTTATATTAGAAACTTTTGTTACTAAGCTGTCTTGTCCACCAGCTTCATGTATGCCATTCTAGCCCGAGGTGAACCATACTTTTGTGTTGCTATACTGTTAATCAATATAATAGAAAACCAGATTATGGACATATTTGTCCTGTTTTGATGTGCTCGCATCAGTATACGGACGTAGGAGACTACTTTCAGTAAAGAGAAATGAATGCTAGATTCACTCCCACATACTGAATTTTGTACAACTGTCCTTCCATTTGTACAGGTGCGGGTGCTTTTTGAAATGCTTGTGAGGAAATGTGGCCTACAAGCTGTTTCTGCTGTGACGCCTGAGCAGCATGCAAAGCTTATAACTCATATTCGAAAGGTATCTATCACGCATGAAGCTCAGGGACTTCCTTCAATTCGAAACTGATATTTTTCGCTTTAATTTGGTTGGGATTGCAGATGAAAGATAGAAAAGAAAAAGAAAAAGAAAAAAGAGGGGGCGATGAAAATCAATCACATAGATCATATGCAACTTCAGGAAGGTTGGTCCTCACAATCATACATACATCTGTGATTGTCTAAACTCATGAGCAAGCATGTAATTTGTAAGAAACGTGCTGTTATGTGCATGAATATATTAGCAGGTCCCTCCTTGTCTTGTTCCTCTTTTCTTTCTCCATCTCTCTGTCCATCTCTCTTCATATGCCTAGCTGCTATTTCTGTCAAGGGTTACCAATAGTGTGTGAAAGGAAGGGGGGGAAAGCAAACAAAAAGAAAAACAAATGAGGACAGAAATAAGTGATGGGAGATGACAACCGACCGATTCACATTAATGCGAAGGAAATTGTATAGAAGTAGTGGGCAATTGATTCGTCATCACAGCTACACGGATAACACTAAAATCTTCTTTGGTAAACCAAGAAGGTTGTACTAGTTCTCTCTCTCTACTGGTGTCCAAATGTATCACATAAAATGTATTGTTTTTGACCTTTGAAGACAATAATAAAATCTGTCTCCCTCCCTCATCTCGCACGTGCACACGCTAGCTCTCCCATGTGCAACTCTTTCTATCTACCATCTAACTCCATATTTTCTATTTCCACATTTTCCTTCACCGATTCTCTATGTTCTATGATGCTGTTAGTTACTCTGTAGATCCCTCCTAATGCTTTCCCAATATTCAAACGCACCACTAATCACACATCCATCCCTGTAGAGCTCCACACCTAAGTAGTTTGCAATACACATGGAAAAATTGAGAGGTGATTTATAGTGTGATAAATGAAGGGCAGGACGTGCATAGGAGATATATGCTTACAGTGGTGAGTTGATTAAGGATGCATGCGTAAGTGATCACTCTGTATATGTACCTGTTTTCGATGTATGTGTTGATCTAAATTAGGTGAACTTTAATTTCTTGATGCAGGCAAAGTAAATGGCAACATACACAATTCTTTGGAGATGAAGATGGAAGTGATGATGAAGATATGGAAGATATGGATGCTTCCACTGTGGCATTGAGCAAACGATCACGGACCACCATGAAGTATGGGATACCATGTATTGCCTTTGAGGAAGACTTTATTTATCTAAGGTTTTTTGATATTTATAATCTTGGCATTCATTAGGTCAGGGAAAAAACAACGCAAATCCAGCAAGGTGCTTCCTGAGGATGACATTGATGGGGAAAGTGAACCATTGGACCTTTTGGATGCACAGAAAACTCGGTCTGTCTTGTCCACCAACAAGCTGAAGAGGAAAAATGATGACAGTGATGACGATCTAGAGATTGATATGGATGGGCGGTTCATAGTTCCAGATGAGAACTCGAAGAAGAAAAAGAAGACATTCAAGGGTGATGATGACACTGATATGCAAAGCAGCAGAAGTGGAAAGAGCAACAAGAAACTGAAATCTGAGGGAAAGAGTAGTAAGAAGAGGAAGACTGAGACAGGGTGGGCATACACTGGAGAAGAGTATGTGAATAAGAAAGGAATTGGGAAAGGTGATATGAAGCGAGAAGGGAAGCTCGATCCTTATGCATACTGGCCGCTGGATCCAAAGATGATGAACAGAAGAAGTGCTAAGAAAGCAGCTGCGAGAAAGGGCCTTGCGAGCGTTGCCCAAATGACGAGAAAAATGAAGGGTTTGAGTGCATCCGAGGCCCTCACATTGAAAGGGAAAAGCATGAAAAGCATGAAAGGGAAGAACAAGGTTCACAAAGGCAAAAGCAAAAGGAAGTGATGGAGTGACCTAGCCATGAAATTGAGGACTTCTCAGTCTATTGTATTTTTGTCGACCTGTGAATGCACAGCAATTGTGCAGTCGCTTTGATAATATCGACCACCCGAACATGCGCAGAGAAAGATGCAAAGGAATAGCTTACTTTCCCTCCTCCTAATTGATGTATCGTTGATGCTGTAGAAATCTTCATTGTTGTGGATTGAAGATTTCGAATGAGGCGTAACTGTACATTTCTGAGCTCGGTATAAATTGAAGGCAGTGTTTGAGCTTGTTATGGGTGGAGTGATCACATGGCAAAGGTGCTTTTGTCTAAAGATATTTTGCATGGGTCTCATGCCATCATCAAAGTCAGCTTCTTTTCTCTTCAGGTTTGTGGTGGGTTCATGTTACTCTTGAGGATCTAGCGGGGCATAGTACGTACGGAAGTACGTATCGGTGGAAGGGTATGAATTATGTATGAATTATGTATGGTACTGCTAGGCACAGGTGCAAAAAACACATGGTACCCAAAGAACTGGAAAACAGAAAAAAAAAGGAGGAAAAACACAGGGATGGGGGGAAGCATATGCTTGCTTTCTCCTTTCCCTTGTGATCTTGGCCCAACTGTTTTTGGACCCCTTTTTTCCCTAACTTTATCCGTGGTGTTCCCTTTTTCTAGTTACAACAAAACTCCTCTTGGCCCTCCTCACAGGTTTGTCTTTGGGGCATTGTCCCTCTCTCTCTCTCTCATATTATGTTCAATGAAATATGTAATGTTTTTAATCCAATAAGACATGATGGGTTATCTTATATAAACATAGGATGATTGTTCGTTGTAAGATTCTCGTAGATTAAGTGGGTTACACAAGCCATCACTGTTAACGGGTTCATATTAGCCTGAGCGGAAGTTAAACATCTCTCTCATATAGAACATTGGATGATTGTGTTTTGTAATCATCGTCACACTCTCATAGAAGAGTGGGGACACACAAAACAGTATTATTATTGTACGCTTTGTCTCATGGGGTTAGTTATATCGGCCTAGGCAGCCGTCAACACAATCTCTCTCTCTCTCTCTCTCTCTCATACTCTCTCACACACTCTCATATAAGCATTGGATGGTTGTATTTGGAATCATCATCATATAAAACATTGGAGGATTGTGTTTTGTAAGTCATCGCAGCACAACTCTCGTAGATGAGTGGATACACAAAATAGTGTTATTGTGCGCTTTGTCTCATGGGGTTAGTTCTTATATCGGCCTAAGCAGCCATTAACACAATCTTTCTTTCTCTCTCTCTCTCTCTCTCTCTCTCTCTCTCTGTCGATTCTTCCGTCTACTGTGAGCAGCAAGCATAGCGATTTGCACAAGCGGAGACACAGGGATGGCTATGGTGCCAGGGCCCAGAGCAACAACCGGCGGCGGCGGCGGAGGCGGCCGATCGGGGACGAACCACTACGCGCAGGGAGCCCGCAACAGCAGCTTGAACATGCGCTTCACGGAGGAGGCGGCGATGCTAGCGTTGGCGTGGTACTCGAGCCAGGCGCCGGCGCTGCAGGCGCAGGCGTCGGAGATGTTCCGCGCCATGGACATGGACGGCGACGGCTCGGTGTCGGCGGAGGAGCTCCGCGCGTCGGCCGCGTACAGGCAGCTGGCGCAGGCGTCGGCGCCGCCCGACGCGCTCCTGCGCGCGCTCGACGCCGACGGCAGCGGCGCCCTCAGCTTCGAGGAGTGCATCACGCTCTTCTACCTGCTCGCCGTGCGCGGGGGCCGCGCCTGCCGCAGCTGCGGCGCCTGCATCCTCCGCGTCGGCTTCACCTGCACCGTCTGCTGGCAGCGGTAAGTACGTATTCCTCTTCGCGCTGCCGTATCGCGTACGTACGTACGTACGTATTCCTCTTCGCGCTGCCGTATCGCGTACGTACGTACGTACGTATTCCTCTTCGCGCTGCGGTCGCGTACGTACGTATTCCCTTCGCGCTGCTGTCGCCTACGTGCGTACGTGCGTACGTATTCCCTTCGCGCTGCTGTCGTACGTATGTATTCTCTTCGCGCTGCTGTCGCGTACGTACGTATTCTCTTCGCGCTGCTGTCGCGTGCGTGCGTGCGTGCGTACGTACGTATGCATTGATCCGTAGATGTCGGTCGAGAATACATTTCCGTGCATCGTCCGCGTACTCGAGCTGCATCCTCCGCCCGAGCAGCGGCATTCGGAGCTCGAGCGGGGAACGTGTTCTTGCTAACCGACTGAAAAAAACCCCTTTGCTCGAATTCTACGAGAAAGGATGGAAAGAGCAGCTGAAACGTCAGCTTTGGTTTTTGCACTGTCTGTCTGCTGGCCTCGCATTCTCTTCCTGGTACTATTCTGTAGTGTGTACGTACGTACGTACATATGTATGCATAGAACCGTAGATTTTAGTCAAGAATACATTTAGCCTCGCATTCTCTTCATGGTACTATTATGCAGTATGTAGGTAGGTATGTACGTACGTATGTATGTATGCGTAGAACCATAGATTTTAGTCAAGAACACATTTCGTGCATTCGTGTTCGAGTATAAAAAAGTGTTATTCAAGAATGAAAAAGAAAAAAGGCTCCAACGTACGAAATGAACCATTTGTTTTGTCGAACAGAAAATAGAAGTAAAATATAATTTATCGATTCGGAACAAGTACAATTAAAATTTGAATTAAAAATTTACACGAGAGCCGGACCCATATTTCAAATGCGCTTTGCTTTCCCGCTTGGCCAATCCTTTATTGTAATACTAATTTCATTCAAACATAGAGGTATTATACTTGTAATATTCGCATTCGTTTTCAATCATCCGCGTGTTCGCGTTTGATATGCTCGGCGAATGCGAATATTACTGCAATCTATGCATAGAACGAACCATACTTTCGCAAGCTGCAAATGCAATCGAGAATGTTTCGAGCATTCGAGATTGATAAGTCAACAAAAGAATGTTTCGAGCCCAGAAGAATGGCAAATTTAACAAAACATTTAAATTCTAAAAACTACAAATGACTTCTTCTAAAAGCAGGAAAAGTTGTTATGATTATTGTCGGTTTTTTTAACAAGAAAAAAATGAAAAGCACATCACGTTCGATCCTAACATTCGCAAGCATCGACAAACTTAACATTCGTGATTGCAAAAAAACCAGAAGCTTGCGAATGTTACGTTTCTATCGATGTATTGTATATACGTATGTTAGGAAACGCATGAGAGTAAAAATGGCTGACGTAAGCTTCGCCATTGTCTGTCTGTTTGCAGGCGCTCGCCCGCGGCGCCCGCCACGTTCGACGTTTGCGCCGACTGCTTCCTCGCGCGTGCGTTCGCGCACCCGCACGACGCGTTCCTCGACGAGTACCAGATGTACAACCTAATGATGCACCGCTCCATCTTCTACAAGATGCCCTCCGTCGATCCCAAGGTAGGTATCTGAAAGCATAAGGTCTGTGGGGACAGGGTCCTGACTATTAGTACTTGCAGCTCGACAGCTTGTTCAGCGCATTCCTTCAGTGCATTTGCCGTAAAGTGACTCGGATCTCGATTGTTCAAGTGTATACATTCGTGCATTTGTATTCGAGTATACAAGTATTGTTCGACAACAGGTGAAAGGTTCATTCAGTCGATTGGTTACATGCTCGTATGACATGCTGCAGAATCTGGCGGAGTGCCGCGTGTGCGGAGAATCGCACTCCAAGGAGAGCCCCGCGTATCTCCTCGCGGATGGGACCCACCTGGTGAAGGACACGATCAGAGCGGGCGCGTACATCTGCGAGTGGTGCATCTGCTGGCAGTGCTCGCGATGCGGCGGCTTCTTCCGCGGCCAGAACTGCAGCGCGAGGCCGTCGCAGTGGCGAGAAGCCGCGCGCTTCTGCGGCCGCTGCGGAGGCCAGAAGAAGCAAGACATCGATCTGAGGACGTTACTGGAGGTCAGTAGCATTACTCTCGTAGCGATTCTTTCGGAAACAGTGAAAGCGCGAAGAAGAAGAAGAAGAAGAAGAAGAAGAAGAAGAAGAAGAAGAAGAAGAAGATCTGGGGATTGGGTAGCAGATAAAAATATCGGGCGTGTTGTTTCTGGGGATTTGTAGGACGTTGAGTTCAAGCACGGCGACAAATCCTGCGAGCCCTGTAACGTCAAGATCCGCAACGGGATCCTGATCCCGCTCGCGGCGCTCGACACGTCCGCCGAAGAGAAGCCGCTGTTCGACAACGCGAGCGCGATGCGGCTCCTCGCGAGCGGCATCAAGTCCCTCCAGATGGGCGAGAAGATGCTGCGGAAGGAAGGTTGCACCATAATGTAGTTAGCAGAAGCCCCTTCCTTGTACAACAATCCTTTCAAGTGTGTTTGTGACTGTATCTCTGTGTGTGTGTGTGTACAACAATCTGGCTCTGTCATCCAAGGTTGTATATATATAATAAAAAAATTGCACGATCGAATCAAACAGATCTCTGTGGATGTAAAACCTTGTTGGGCCGCGATTTGCTCGTCAGAATCGCCGCCGGAATTAGCATTTAAAACATGGGATAGAAGGCTTGACTGAGGAGGTCAACTTTTCCAGGGGATTTTTATGGCAAACATCTGACGTTGCCTGTTTACAGCAAGCAAACTAGCCTTGCGTCCGCTGTCTTTGACAAGCCGACAATTCTGAACCCATCAAACTGACTTCCCAAGACAGACAGGTTTTTGCCCAAATCCTGAGTCATTGCCATCTCCGAAACGGAGAACGTGCACACGGGTGCGAAACTTGAAGAAAAGGAGTCGGTGAGAATGGTGCCGATTACGCCGAAAACCTGACCGATCTCCTTCACCCCCAAGACACTGATCGAGTCATTCGAAACGGGGCATTCTTCCGCATAGCATCGATCTAATTAGGGGCACAATGTCGATCCGATTGTGCCGAAAACCGTCAGAAAGTGGCGTAACTTTCCTTCGTGTATGGTTCCGATTTCGACAGAAACCCATGGAACCATTCAAAACAGCTAAAAAACCCTGATATATTTTCTCAGCATTATTGTTACATCGTTCCAAACACACACGCAAGAAACCGATCCCAGTTATCGTAAATTCGGTTCTACATATCGGCTGGTTAATCAGTCGGGGATTTTTTAACCCCCACATAAGAATAAGATCTAATCCGATGGTTAATCCTCCCTTAATCCTTTTCTTAATCCTCACTAATCAGGGCCTCAAATCCCTTCTATGATCTGTGCATCTCAAGGATGTCATGTTCTTATTCTGTTCTTCATTTTTGTTCTTCTATTTTTTTTGGGCATTTCAACGAGAAAACACAGAAACCCATGGAACCATTCGAAACAGCTAAAAAACCCTGATATATTTTCTCAGCATTATTGTTACATCGTTCCAAACACACACGCAAGAAACCGATC
>JBBBWG010005557.1:45574-62253 GCA_037176905.1 Azolla pinnata
CTCAAATCCCTTCTATGATCTGTGCATCTCAAGGATGTCATGTTCTTATTCTGTTCTTCATTTTTGTTCTTCTATTTATTTTTGGGCATTTCAACGAGAAAACACAGACGAAGACAGAAATCGTTCTGTGTGTTTCCATTGTCTCATGTCCACGATCTGATGATCTCCATCTGCTGCTGCTCATCTCCTCCCTCGCAGTAGCAGACATCTCCGCAGCTTCCAGGTAACGATCTCTCCCCGCCATGGATTTCTTCTTCTTGTTCTTATTCGTGTTCTTGTTCTTGTTCTTGTTCGTGTTCGTGTTCTTGTTCTTGTTCTTGTTCGTGTTCTTGTTCTTGTATCGAAGTTGCCATGGCTGTACATCCGCATTTCTTCTTCTTCTCTCTCTCTCTCTCATGTTCTGAGATACTCTGGGCTTTGATTTTTGCTTGGCTGTGATGATGGGAGATCCCGCTTCCGCTTCATTCGTCTCCCTAATCCAGGACGCTTTGCATCCGTTTTTTTTCTCTCTCCAAGATGGACTTTTTTTGCTTCCGTCTTGTTGATCTGTAAGGCCCCGATGAGGAGCTCTGCTACAGTCGCTTCTCTGCGTCATATTCCCTGCACTTCAATGCAAAACTTGCAGTGGTATATCGTACTCTACAAGATCTTCCTGTCTAATTCTGGTATGCAAATACGAATATGTGCCATTTTTTATTTAGAAATGGAGCTACTCTTTTGCACTAGAACGAGCCATTCCTCTGCTAGATCTTCTGCATGGTATTTTCTGCCGTCCAACGAGAAATATTCGTCAGGACTGTTCATCGTTGTCATATTTTGTGCCGACATTTACGCAGCTCTTCACATCCTGTTTCGCTTCTATATCTCATGTTTTTCGTTGCAGTATCCAAGTAGGCCACTAATGTACGTGCTACGACGATCTGCATATTGTCGATTTGGTATTTAATGCTCATTCTTCTGAGTTTTCATGGCACACGTGTTAAGATTCTTCTAATCGGCCGCTGCTGACATGGCTCTGCTCTGATGAACAGCAATTTGATATCTTACAAGTAGGTGAAAGGTTACAGCGTTAGACGGGCATATTTTCTTACCTTCACCAATTTTTCACTTGAGCATTATGCCTGCAAATCATTGGCTGAGCATGGTTATATTGAAAATAGAGAGCAACATTGGGGCTTCAAATCTTTCAGGGCATGGTTGCAACAGTGCTCAGTAGCACGCAAAATTTTTTACCCTGGAATCTTTAAAGCGAGTTTGCACGATGATTGCTCAAATCTCAGCATTAAGGGATTTGTAATTGTTCACTATGCAAGGATGCAGCATTCGTGCGTTTTGGGTTCTCAACACATCCAATAATGTTGTCTTTTCAAGGTATTGCTTTTAATTCATCTTCTGTATCTGTCCTCCCAGTATGAATCTTTCATATGTTGTATACCTTGGCATTCATGCTTGTTTTTTTGGATTCTGCAGGCGTTTCCCAACTGTTGACAGGAAATGGCTTGCCTCCTTCAGGAGGCAGGCGGTTGAAGATGATGATTCTAGGTCCCTGCAGATCAGTCTTCCAAGCGATGCTCAAATAGAGAAAGCTCTTGCATTTCGGAAATTGAGGTATGTATTTCCCAAATACAAAGTAACCTTTAATACTGTTTCTGGTAAAAGAATATCTGTGTTACGGTAGAAACCAGAGGAACACTCAGGGCTGCGGGCTAAAGCTCCTAGCATGATATCCTTTAGAAATGGTAGCAACTCTCATAAGCGCTGACTTGTTAAAAGGCAGGTTTGTCTCTGTGTACTAACAAACAGAGAATTGTGTTTATGAAATGAAGTATGCCTAATGGCTGGCATATATCCATCATCTCAGTGATTGATTCAATGCAAGAGTTTGCTGCTGCTTGATTCTATACTAGTCTTTTCTCACGATTTAGGTGGTAATATAGTATTTGAAATTTGAAATTGTGTCCTACCGCCAATTTACTGCAAAACTATGCTTCTATAAGTTAGTGTAGTTTGAGAGTTTTCTTATGTTCTTGCGCTGCTTGCATCATAGCGTTCCTTTTTTCCTTTCTGCATTCATATTGGTTTATGTATTGGTTGCCTTAATACATAGGGAAGGCTCGTATCAAGTTGGTGGACCTCATGATAGAGGAGACACTTCAGAGAATTCTGATGCTTGGGTAGATGATCCCATCACCAGACATGTCATGAGTCTCCAAATAGTAGGTCCAGAGGAAGAAGATAGTTCAGCAACATTGATGTGGCCAGTAATCCTCCACTTGAAAGGAAACTTTCAGATTCTCGTCTTACCATTGGTTGAACCTCAGCATCTCAAAGGATATGCTACAATTGCCCGGAGGCAAAGTCGTGGAGGCCCTTGTGATAAAGGCCGCCAACACTTTGAGAGCTTACCTTCGATGTTGCTAGAATTGCCAGGTGTTACAGGGTAATGAGACAAATTAAGTAATAATATTGTAAGCTTTAGTCTCTTTAGTTTTCTGCTCTGAGATTGCGGATGTGATATAGGGCATGCATGGTTGCCAAACTCATTGGGGATATTATCATGGGCGACATGAATGAACCGGATGTAATTCTAAGCACTGTTCCAACTGTTGGAGGATTATTAGACTCGATAACAGTTGGGATCACTATTGCAGCAAGAACTAAGCCTATCACCGTGCAAGCGCAACCAGCTATAGCTACAGGCACAGTTGCTAGTGGGAAAATTGCTCTCAAACCAGCAGATAAAGATGCCTTGCGAAGCTTTGTGACAAGCTCAATGCCATTTGGTCTAAATCTTTCTTAACTTGAAAAGAGGCACAGTTATAACAAAATCCATTTGTATATATCAACAATGAACTGATGGTTAGAGGATAACCTCATTTACTGAAACAATCTCTGTCCTTACAGGCATCCCGCTTGACTTAACAGCTGCTACCATTGCATCCATGAGGTCTAATGGGTTTTTGTTTCCCGATGCACCACCTATGGATCAAACGCAACCAGCTTGGAAGCCCTATTTTTATAAAGGGAAACAACAAAGGGTATTGTTTACAGTGTCTGAAGCTGTTTCTGCAGCATTGTATGACAGAGATGATGTTCCTGACACCATTTCTTTAGTGGGTCAAATCAACTGTAAGGCTGAATTGGAAGGATTACCTGATGTTTCTCTTCCGTTAACCTACCCCAATACAACTAAGTTCGAATCATTTAGCTACCACCCCTGTTGCCAAGCACAACCCTTTGACAAGGGGCAGGATAAACAAACAGTTATGTTTTCACCTCCACTAGGCAACTTTATACTGGTTCGATATCATGCCCTCTTTGCAAACTTGAAGCCTCCTGTTCAAGGCTTCTACCAACTTTCAATGGTATCAGAGAATGAGGGTGCTTTTCTGTTCAAGCTGCGCTTGATGGAAGGTTATAAATCTCCTTTCATGATGGAGAGTTGCACAATCACAATTCCTTCACCAAGGAGGAAAATACTCTCCGTTGAGGGCAATCCATCACTGGGTACTTTCTCAGCTTTTGAAAACTTGCTGGAATGGAAGCTAGTCGTGAGTGCTCGAGCATTGTCGAAATATACAGAAGTGACATTCCCAGGGAACATAAGATTTGGGCAGGCAGTGAATGTGAAAGGTTCTAATAGGCCACAATTAACCCTGGATGGTTATAGTGATGAGTTCGATCTTGAGTCTGAACAATCTGTTGATAAGAATCAGGCACAAGACATGCTACAAGAGAGGATGACAAAAGAAGACTTGAAGCTTTCTGCCGTCGACTTGAATGAGCCCTTTTGCTGGGATGCATACAGCTATGCTAAGGTGAATATTAACTTCATTTTATGTTCTCTTGAATCTATTCAAAATTTCATAAACATTTTCACGCTATCATCATCTGTTTGGTAGGTTGGCTAATGGCCGCCATGTGCCATTTGATCTTCTTATGAAATATTAGCCTTGTAGTTATGCGTGCAAGTTTTTGTTGATTTATTTCTCTTCAATAACATAAGTGATGATTCCCCATGTGGTGTTTCAGTGATGCCAACTGTTTCTATATCATTGGTTATATGGCAGGTTTCCTTCAGGCTTGTAGGAGGTTCCCTGTCAGGGTTGACAATTGATTCAAAAACGGTAATTTCTATCTAAGTTCTATCAGTTCATGAAGAGTACACTCACTTCAAACACTTGCATCACAAGCTGCATTCCTTATCTCTCGAAAGATTATTTATATTGTCAGTATGATGCATTAATATATACTTTTCTTCCTTACAAATCAAATTCAAACCTTAAGAAAGCAAGAATAAATGATGCTGTGTAGTACTGTAGGCTCACAAAAGTTGAGGACAACAAGAGCAACATACAAAAAAATAATGTGCAAATCAACTTGAGGACAAGATCAGTTATTATTTAGTCACATCTCTTTTTTCTAGTTCTGTCCATGTCATATGTAACATTCTACTTGGGGTAAATCTCGGGAAATTTTTGAATATCAAATACTATCTTCTAGTATGATATGAATGAATCCCAAAAAAGTATCTAGGTCTGATAGATAAAGGTTTAAAACTGAAGGCAGATGCTCTTTTAACTCGTTTTAACTGTCATGCTCTCAGACTTTGTTTTACATTGTCTTGTATCATTGTAGATCGGTATTTTCCCTGGTTCGAAAGTTCCTTGTGAAGTCTCTGCACAGGTGGTATCGGGAGATTACATTCTATGGAATTCACTGGGAAGATATCCTCATGTTGCACCAAGGACGTAGCATAATGATGACACTGGGTAGATTTCATTATCATTAGAGGTCAAGGTTTGTAAAGGAATTGCTGTTACACAATTTTTTGATTAATCTCTCAGCTAGTGAGTGACCTTGAGCAATAAAAAACTTGAGTTGGTTGGTTCCTGTGAACCCATTTTATCAGCTGACTGTTCAAATTTGCTGATTTAGATTATGAAGCGAATTGATGGTAAACGTGTATAAATATAAATAGCATGCAATGCAGATTGCGAATCGATTGATAACAATATGAGAGTTCATTCAAAAGAATGATTTAGAAGCAAGCAAAACTGAATTCTATACAAGTTGGAAATCAAAAGCTTCTATACATGGCCTTCATTTTTTCCAAGAACCTGGAAGGTGTATATGCAAGCATATTATTAATTGAACGTTCTGACATTGAAATGTCCGAAGCAATCGTCACCACCGACATATCGTTTTCTGCAATGTATTTCGTGCATTCCTTTTCAACTAATCGTTATGTTCAGGTAATGACCAAATTCTACACATTTTCTTATGCGTCAGCCAAGTGTCTATGATGAGTCCATTTGTGATATTCACGTCTGTTGGTTTTACAGAATTCATCTCTCTGTAATCTCTATGGCTATGAGCATGAGCATCAACTGCATAATTCCAAGTAATGTCGGAAGAAGCCTCAGTGTAGATGAACTTCATGTGAATAAGCTATACAGAAGAAGAATCAAGAAGAACAGGAGGTAAAGAGTGGTGGTATAGCTAGGAGATGGATGAGCTTTGATTTTAGGGTTTGAAAATTGAGCCTCTTGTGAGGGAAGAGTGCCCATGAATGAATGCACTGGGCTAGGGTTAACCCATTCCTCTCCTCCTCATCCTCCTCCTGCTCTGTTGTTGCTGCATCCCCGTTGCAGAACCCACATGGCTACCACACAGGCAGGAGGATGGATCTCCTATGGAGAGATTACTTCAGGGATCCTTCTCCTTTGCATAGCAATGGTAGCTGTAGATCTCCCCACCTTCCTCGTAGACCCAACCATGATTCCCTTCCGGTGTCTGAATGGTGTAACCCTTCCTGGGTCCTCCACGAGCTCAGCAGAAGGTCAAGTGCAGTTTCGCCACCGTATGGCGGTCTTTGTCCTGCAAAGCACCATCACCGCGAAGAGAGGAGCTTTGGAAACTCTCAACCTAATCTGGATGGTGATCATGATGAATTTGCACTCGTTAAGCTGCTCAAGGTTTGTGCCAAGAAGAAGGACCTTTGTGAAGGCATCCGACTGCATGCAGATATCGCACAACAGGGAGGTCTGCTCGACAAGAACCCCTACATTGCTAGTAGCTTAATCAGCATGTATGCAAAATGTGGTATGCTCTCAAAAGCACAAGAATTGCATGATGAGCTCGATGTTAGAAGGATAGATTCTTGGAATGCCCTTATCGGAGGTTTTGCACAGCAAGGGCAAGGTCAGAAAGCGTTGAACTGCTTTGAATATATGGAATGCGAGGGCCTTTCTCCAGATCTTATCACCTATATTAGCATCTTGAAGGCATCTGGTATTGCAAGGTGCCTTAGCAAGGGCGAGCAGATTCATGGTGAAATTGTGGGTAAGGATTTGCTAAGTAGAAGTGTTCTACTTGGAACTGCTCTGGTTGGTATGTACGCCAAATGTGGTGAACTTTCTCAAGCATTTCAAGTGCTCGAAGATCTGCCGATCCGGAATGTGTTCGCTTGGAATGCACTGATCGCAGGATACGGCGAAGGGGAGCAAGGATATAAGGCTTTAGATTGTTTCAAATGTATGCGATGTGAGGGTATATCTCCAGATGCAGTCACTTTCACTTGCATTTTGAATGTTTGTAGTAGCATTGGAGCGAATGTCATGGGTGAAGAAATTCACAAAGAGATTTCTAGTCACGGATTGCTGCAGAAAGACCTCGTGCTTCGAAACGCGTTGGTAGATATGTATGTGAAATGCGGTATGCTCTCCAAAGCACAAGAATTGCACGATGATCCATCTTTTGCGAAGAATGTAGTCACTTGGAATGCGTTAATTGCAGGATATGCCCAACAAGGGCAAGGTCATAAAGCGTTGAGCTGTTTATGGCAAATGCATGCAAAGGGGCTATCCCCAGATGCAATCACTTATGCATGCGTCTTGAAGGCATGTGGTAGCATAGGAACTTTGCACGAAGGTGAACAAATCCATGAAGAGATAGTAAGAAGGGGCTTGCTGGAGAATAACATTGTGCTTGCCACAGCGTTGGTGGATATGTATGTAAAATGCGGGGCAATTGCGAAAGCCCAAAAAGGGCTCAAAGAGCTCCGAGTTAGGAGTATAGCATCTTGGAATGCTCTGTTAACAGGTTATGTCCAACATGGTCAAGGGCATGAAGCAATCAACTCTTTCGATCGCGTGAGAACGGAGGCTTTCTCACCAAATGCAATCACATTCACATGCATCTTGAATGCATGTGGAAGGGTTGGAGCTATTGACATGGGCAAACAAGTTCATGATGAGGTTGTGAGCTTAGGGTTGTTGAGACAAGATGCAGTGGTAGGCAATGCTTTGGTAGATATGTATGCCAAATGTGGCATGATTCAACGAGCACAGCAAGTGCACGATGAACTTTCCACACGGGATGTGGTTTCTTGGAATGCATTAATCACAGGATATGCCCATCAAGGACAAGGTAAGGAAGCACTACATTGTTTTCAACTCATGCAAAGGGAAGGCTTCTCCCCAGATGGAATGACCCTGCTGGGTGTGCTAAATGCATGCAGCCACTGTGGACGATTCGATGAGGCCCAGACATACTTTAGCAGCATGAGCTGTAAGTATGGTTTAGCTCCCAATATAGAGCATCATACTTGTGTTATTGTTGCTCTCGGTTGTATAGGATGCTTTGATGAGGTAATGTCGATAATCAGCACACTACCAACTTCGTATGATCCTCCACTTTGGCTTGCATTATTGAATGCTTGTAAGAAATGGGGCAACATCGAAGTTGCCAAATTAGTTTTTGCTCAGATTCTCAGGCTGGATAAAAATTGTGCGGAGGCATCATATGCCATTATGGATCAGATATATGCCACTGCAGGCATGCACGAGGATGCATGCACAAAAGGCTGAAGCCATAAATTTGATGATGAATTCCTAACTTTGTAAATCTTTACACAAGAATACATGGAAATATTGAACATTCAAAAGATACAGGAAGTAAAAAACTGAGCAAATAGATCGACTTCATGTTTCTTCCAGATTTATTTGAGGCTTCAGCTTATCCCAGCAAAAAAGAAATATAAACATTAACTAAACGTTGACGAGAGCTTATAAAAGGAAGTCAGTTTTGCTATCTCTTTCCTTGTCCAGGAAAGCTCCAATCGATGGAGCAAATTGTTGAAAGAATGAACAATTAATCAGTGGTTGTTATCATTTGTGCATGGGGAAAATCCATGTTTATATCCTTGTGCTTAAGACTTTATACCATTCCTGGATGCGAGTATCATCCCTTTATAATGCAAGCCAATTCTTATGAGTTTCCTTTAATGCGAAGCTTCGAAGGATTCGAAGTTCATTATCAGGATTATTTTCTTGCCTTCCTGTCAACCTCTAGAGAAGGATTATTTAGAGCGATTGTTCCATTTAGCATTTTTGGTCACGGATACATTGTCAATGATCACGCATTTCTCTTATCGCTGCATAATCTCCTCAAACGGAATGGGCTTGCTTGCAGTTTGGCAGACATATCAATCTGATCAAAAGCCACCTTTTCTGCATCTCCTACTATCATTCCAGAAGCTGCATGAATATCAGCCATAAGGCCAGCTATCGTTCAGTTAGCACTACTTGATGAAAGAGCATTCTTGCAAACTTCACAGCTCCCCTGCTTTTACAAGCACCCAAGAGGGCAAGCCAAATTTGAGGGTAATGAGAAGAAGACATCATCTCCATCGCAGACATTGCCATTTCAAAGCGCCCTTGAAAGCCATAAGAGATCACCATGCAAGCATGATGCTCTAAACTCGGCACTATACCGTACGTTTGGGTCATATTCGCATAATAGGTCTGGGCCTGGTTCAGCATCCCTGAGTTACTGCAAGCATTCAATAGAGATATGAAGGTGATCGCATCTGGGGAGAATCCCTCGCTTTCCATCTCTTCAAAGCAGTTCAGTGCTTCAGGGCATTGGCCCTGTTGAGCATATCCAGCAATCAATGTAGACCAAGTTACCACATTCCTGAGCTGCAACTCATGGAGCACTTCTCGTGCTTTTCTAACACTACCGCATTTCGTATACATATCCACCAAGGCGTTACCTAGCACGACATCTTTGTCCAATAACCCCTTGCTAGTAATCTCATCATGAATTTGTTTTCCCTTGTCTATAGCCCCTGTGCTTCCACACACCTTCAGAACGGATGCGAACGTGAAAGCATTCGCCTCGAAACCATCGCTTTGCATCTGCTCAAAACAATCTAACGCCTCAAAAAACCTCCCTTCTTGAATATACCCTGCGATTAATGCCGACCATGAAACCACATTTCTAGCGGGAAGCTCGCTGTGGACTCGATGCGCTTTCCCGATTGCACCGCATTTGGTGTACATATCTACTAATGCGTTTCCGAGGGCAAGATCTGTACCTAGCATGCCTTTACTCGCGATTTCGTGATGGATCCTCTCTCCTCCCTCTATGGCCCCTTCCCTTCCACAAGCTTTCAAAATTGATATGAACGTTATGGAATCTGGGGAGAGTCCCTCGGTTTGCATTCGCTCAAAACATGAAATAGCATCGGAGCCTTTTCCTTGCTCAGCATATCCAGCAACTAAAGCTGACCAAACAACTTCGTTCCTCGCTGGAAGCTGATCCACTACTTCTTGAGCTTTTGCAACCACACCACATTTGCAGTACATATTGACCAGGGCAGTGGTGAGCATGAGATTTCCACCTAGAGTATAACCGCTCGACAGAATCGCTTCGTGAATTTCGATGCCCTTTTGAATAGCACCAATGCATGCGCACGCTTTCAAGCTACAGATGAAGGTGATGGCATCTGGCATTAGACCTTCGAGCTTCATATACTCGAAACAATTCAATGCTTCTTCACCTAGACCTTCGTGGGCATATCCGCCGATGACTGCATTCCAAGATATAAGGCTTCGGATTGTGATCTCGTCAAGAAATTCCCGTGCTCGTGGCAGTGAACCGCATTTGGCGTACATGCTGAGTAATGTCGGGGCCAGATGAGGGCTTTCGCGAAGCAATCCGAGCTTCGAAACCTCGAAATGCAGCCTTATTCCTGTGGACAGATCCTTCTTCTCGGCGCACTCTTTGATAGCTTTTACATAAGAAACACATTCTTCCGTATGGCCATCGCGAATGGCATGGACTTGGGGAAGAGAGCCTCTCCGCCTTATCTCTTCATTCACCCATGTAGGATTACACCATCCATGGATCCACAGCGGTTCGTGGGTGATCAAATGCATATAATCTGGCGATCGAGAGCCACACTATGGATGGATGAAAACCCTCGATGAATCAATTCCTCTCTTTCTCTCCCTCTCTCTCCCTCTCTCTTTCTCTGTGAAGACAATGATGTGCATCTAACAGCTAGTTCTATACAAATCTGGCTACTAGCTATATATAGATGGATAGATCTAGATTATTTACCTGCAATCTACATTTGATCTATGTAGCTACATATCGATACGTGGAAAAAGAAATCCTTGAGAGTTTGTCCTTTTACCTTGCTACTGAGGTTGTTGTACCAGAGCGAAGGGTCGGTGAAGTAATCCTTCCACAGCACGCTCATCTTTCCATGCCCATTGGAATTCTTGTGTGCTCTGGCCATTCATCGCTAGAATCTCCAGAAACAAGAAAAGACGAAGAAGAAGAAGAAGAAGAAGAAGAAGAAGAAGAAGAAGAAGCAGCGATGCAGGAACGTATTGATTGGCATGAACCGTGAGATCAAATCGCCCACATGCGAAAAACAAATCAGGCTCTTTTCTCTGCTGTAAATTCAGCACACACAGCACAACCCAACATGCTAAAACCCTAAATCTTGAACCCGACAACCCTAAATCTTGAGCCCTAAAACCCTAGATCTTGAACCCGAAAGCCCTAAATCTTGAACCCTAAAACCCTAAGCCCTGAGCCCTAGATCTTGAGTTCTAAAACCCTAAGCCCTGAACCCTAGATCTTGAGTTCTAAAACCCTAAGCCCTGAACCCTAGATCTTGAGTTCCAAAACCCAAGCTCAAAACCCTAGATCTTGAGCTCTACAGCCCCAAACCTTAGATCTTGAGGCCTAAAACCCTAAGCTCAAAACCCTAGATCTCGACCTCTACAGCCTCAAACCTGAGATCTTGAGCCCTAAAACCCTAGACCCTGGTTCTTGAGCGCTCAAAACCCTGAACCCTAAACCCCAGACCTGGTGTTAGAACTTGTGAGGCCAAAACCGACCACGAAAGACTTCTGTTTTATCGCGGGTTACGTAGATCTGGAAGTTGAAGGCATTCGTTTCGTTTTCTTCCTGCGGAGGAGACATGCAATTCTGGCATCATCTGTCTTTCTGTCGATATCGATCACGACTACGGTTCATCTTAGAACGAGAGATCTCTGGAATCGAAGGCGTTCGTTTTCGTTCTTCTTCCTGTACAGAGGCGTGCAGATTCTGGCAGATCGCCGGTCGTCTGTCTGGATCTCTCTCTGGGTCTTTCTCTGTTAGAAGAAACAGAAGCCATTCTCGAATCTCGGTCTGGGAAGAGCGCTCTGCGTGCACGTTCCGCTTGTCCATCGGTTTTGCAGATCGAGAATAGATCTTCTTTGTTTTGGTCTTTCTGCATCTCTCACGGTGTGTTGTCCATTGTCTTACTAAATCTCGTTACCTTGGCCAGAGCCTTTGATGATCTATATTGCAATTGAGATCAGGCGAAAACGATGAGAGGGTTTCGCAGTGTTGTGAAACCACTATTGGGCTCATACCCATTGATGTTGTTACAGATGTAGCTATACCGTACGCGTACAATATGTTATGCTATGTATTCTAAAAGCATTCAATGAAAAAATTATACATACTTAGAACACGTAGTTTAACATGTGGTTGTTAAGAGAATACAGATGAAATACATTACAGACAGGCCAAATACGTAAAATACGGGTAAGCTGTGTCCAAGCACGTTAAATGCTATACAAATTTACAATCAATTGAACCTGCATGCCACAAAGCTTCTTTCGGATTCCATTTCTTGGCATCAGGAAATCTATAAAATCCCAAATATTAGAGAATCGAATTTCAAGTTTGAGTTTATAAAACGGCCTAACATTCGCTTAAATACGTTAAATACGTCCGAGTATTCTAAAACGGTAGTTTATTCAATAACGCATGCGCGTTTTTAACAACACAGATACCCCCGATTCGTCAAAACTATAATATACCAGCCCTTGTGGTTCAATCTTTCCACATTCCGATTCCAATGCACGACGACGCGCGCATTTGACAATTGTTTATAAATTCCCGGTTGGGAAGTGGCACAACAGGAAGGATAAGCAAGTTGCACGCGACGATCGTCGATTCAACGAGCGGAGAAATATATATACATATATATATATATGATGGAGTTTCCAGTGTCTCTAGAAAAACTGGACACTCTGAGTGACAGAGATACTTTCATCTTGGTCCTCTTAAGTGTTTGAGGAGAGGTTGTGGGTTCAAATCCTTCGAAAGCAAATCACAATGGTAATCGTTATTTCATTAAGTAATAACCTATCGATTGTGACGTCCGATTGGGCATATGCTCGTTCAACGGGGGCGAAATTCCAGCGAAAAAGAATACGATAATCAAATCGTGAGTGGCCCATCATCATCATCATCATCATCATCCATTGTTGATCTTCCCCCGGAGGCAAGCTGACTCACGGAGTCGGAACTTGTAATCGTCAAAGTCGGGCGGGCGGGCAACAATATAAATAGAGAGTAAGGGCATATACTACTAACTAAGAGTAGTAGAGAAGATCATCAGAGTTTTAGCTGGTTCCATTTGGAAGAAGCAAAGCTTCAAGTGATATACACACATCATGAATGCCGGTGCGAATAAGCCCTTGCCCCAAAGGGGACAAGTGAAGAAGAGCATTGTGAAGGGGGCCATCAATGCCGCGAAGAATGCCTTCGTGTTTCCTTCCCTTGCTTCTGCTTCTGCTTCTGCTTCTGCTTCTGTTTCTGCGTCTGCTTCTGCTTCTGAGAAGGATTCGATGATGCCGAAGATGCCAAAGATGGCGGAGCACTCGTATCACAACAACATTAATCCTGCAGAAGTCTCTCCTCTCTTCGCCTTTGCAGTCATTCCGTACACCAACAGCAGCTCCTCTGTTACCCACCGCCGTTGATCAATAAAAACACTATATGTCTGTCAATGTTTGTCTGTATATATATATATATACACACACATTGATCAAGAGCCAGGAGGTCTGATAGGATGGATGTTGTTTGTCTATCGGTTTGCGGATGATATAATGATTTAAGCATAGTACGAACCATACTTTTGCAAGCTGAAAACGCAATCGAGAACGATTCGAGCGTTCGAGATTGGTAAATCTCCGAAAGTATGTTTCAGATCAGAAGAATGGTAAGATTAATAAAATATTCAAATCTTAAGGAACAGAAGTTCGATTTTACTAAAGAAGAAGAAAAAAATCATTATTTATAAAAAAAAAAGGAACACATATACTGTTCGCAGACATTTGCAGACTTACATTCGTGTTTGCAAAACCAGAAGCTTTCGAATGTTATGTTCTATGGATCCAGAGTAAGTGAAACTTTGGACAGAATACGTCAAAACTTTGGAAAAAATCGGCAAGAGAAGAATATGCTGGGTTTTCTTATGTCTCAATTATTCCTAGCTTAATAAGATCGCGCTTCGAGCGATAGGGGAGCGTTCTGTCTTTCTTGATTGCGGGTGACGGAATTCCCGGGAGCTCAAAAGTCTGTCGAAACAGCTTCCAAGAGTTTGACATTCAGGCGTTCTGCGATTCCTCCTAGTGGGAACTAAAACAGAAGGTCCGAAATTTCGACGCACATGTCGATTGACTGCGTCTAGAGTTACTTACATGCGAGAGAGAGAGAGAGAGAGAGAGAGAGAGAGAGAGAGACAGAACGAGGTCAGAGTGCCTGGTAAAGCAGGCAGAACCTCAACCCTAAACTTCGTCATTGGCAGAATCAGACTTGTTTTTGGGGGAAAAGAAAGAGAAGGCAATGATCGGAGTCATCTGAGTGGCCCATCCACCACCACCATCATCATCATCATCATCGTCATCGTCATCGTCCATTGCAGAGATGCGCTGACACGGAACAGAGCTTATAACAGTCAAAGAATGGGAGTTTGGGTTGGGTGCGCAGGTAACAGTATAAATAGACAGTGAGGGCATGTATGTATATATACTACCGACGTATAGAGAGAGGTGAAGAAGACAAGGATTAGGGTTTACTCCGAAAGCATAGCAAGCTAGACACGGGAAGCTGACAGAGGCGTTCGTCATGAACACCGGTGCGAATAAGCCCTTGCCTCAGAGGGGACAAGTGAAGAAGAGCATCGTGAAGGGGGCGATCGATGCAACGAAGAATGCCCTTGCATGTCCACCATCTTCTTCCTCTGTTTCTTCTGCTTCCGCTTCACAAAAGGATCTGGTGCCGATGCCAAAGATGGCGAAACACTCTTATTATAACCACAATCCTGCTAATCCACCACAAGTCTCTCCTCTCTTCACCTTTGCAGTCATTCCGGTTTACCACCATCATCATCAGTAACACACCATCGATCGACAAAATAGTTGGTATGCCGCCAACTTCTGGCGCTTCATCCTGCTATTTATGTATGTATATATAGACTATTTCCAGCATCGGAATGGAAAACACTATTTCGTAGCCAAAGCTTGTAAATTAAGAAGCTTTCCACACGATTGATTCCTTTGTTTTTCTTCTTGTTTAACAATCATATTAGCAATCGATGCCCCGTCAGTCGGAGGCTACAAAGCAATCAAATAATATAATTCTGAAACACATAGAAAACAACTCCTGAAATGTACAAATACTTCCTTGTGGCAGTTTTATGCAACTTGTGATCGATGCTTCTGTTACGTTTTGCAATCCATTTTTTGCACGACGATCACCTCCCTCCGAGATCTTATATTAGACTTCGATCAGAAGTTCCATCGTCGTGGCATTTTATTTGGAGGAGAGCATTTGGACTCCAGATTTGGAAGCAGAGCGATCCATACACACACGCCTATAGATCAAAGAAGAGGAAAAGAAACCACCCGCCTCCATCATCGATCGGCGAATGAAGCAAACCGTGTAATTTTATCGAAACCATCCAAACAGATTCGATCCGTTTGGCACAGATGAATTGTTGATGATCATAACGATGACGATAGTAATAAAACCCATTTCAAGATGACTTCTCCAGGAATGGGCATCCAGACGTCCCTGGCTTGTATTCGGCTCCGTACTCAGGTGCCTTGGGCCCGTCAGTCAGTTGGGCGAGAAACAGGGCTGCGTCATAATACACCTCCAGGTCACCGATTCTCAGTTGATCATCCACCTGAAAGAAAACCCACAAAGATTTAGTTATGTCAGTAGAGTATAAGGGCATGGAGCTAGGTTGGTGTAATCACAGACAACAAGCTCAAAAAAACTCAGATACAAACCACAAGACCCATGTAACTTGACAATAGGTTTGACATGTATCGATTGAATGTGGTCCATGTAACTTGACAAAAGGTTGGACATGTATCGATCAAGCCATACAATTTAGACCCATGTAACTTGGTCGTAGCTTTGACATGCACTGATCGAACCGAAAGACTCGGACCCAGACCCTAACCCAAACCCAGACATAGATGCCAACCTACACAACTCGGATAGTAGCTTTGACATGCATCGATCAAACCAAAAGACTCTGTGACACAAACTAGAGCCAGATCTAGGGTAACTTTGATAGTATAGCTTCCAACATGTACCAATCGATGCCGGACGACCCAGACATAGGTAGCTTGATAGGAGCTTCCGACATGTGTATCAATTGATTCCAAACGACCCAAACACAGGTAGCTTCATCCTAGGTTTTCAATTGTAGCTTCCGACATGTAACAATCGATACCAAAACAACCCAGACAACAAGTAACTTGATAATAGCTTCAAACATGTATCGACCAATACCAAACAAGCAAGACACAGGTAGCTTAATAGTAGCTTCCCGACATGTACGGACCGATACCAGACGACCCAGACACGGGCAACTCGATCGTAGCTCTAACATATATCGATCGATACCAGACGACTAGGACATAGGTACCTCGATCACAGCACCGACACATCATCGATCCAAACTCTCGGCTCCTTACACGGTTCGTCCTGATTAGGTGCATGAAGAGCATAGAATCGGAGCGAGACGGGGAGGGATTTACCTTGGCGACGCAAACACCGATCGATTCGACGACACGGCCGGTGGGGGCATGGCCCTTATAGGGGCCCTCCATGAGGCCCCAGTGCCGGTACTTGAAGGCGACGGTGGGCGGGCCCGAGTAGACCTCGAGCACTTCCCATGCGAACCCGCCCGGGAACGCCGTCCGGAAGATGTCGTGTGATGACTCGAACGTCTCCGAAGATGCTTGGTATGCGAGCCCGGCCTCGTGCTCCACCTTCTCCGTCGCCAGCAATGCGTTGTAGCTCCCGACCTTCAGCGTCTGCTCCGCTGTCAGAGCCTTCCCGCCTGCAACAACAACAACAACAACAACACGACGACGACGACGACGACGACGACGACGAGGAAAGAGGAATCAGCCTCTCATTCATCACCATCCTCGCTCTCCTCGATTAACTATGTAACTTGTGTCGCGGTGCCAATGGCAACACGGAGAAGAATAGAATTTGAATCGTCGTTTGTG
>JBBBWG010005557.1:65004-111471 GCA_037176905.1 Azolla pinnata
TGATGGATTCCTTCTCTTCTTCTTCTTCTTCTTCTGCTGCTGCTTATGCTTCTGATTGGTGATGGATTTCTTCTTCTTCTTCTTCTTCTTCTTCTTCTTCTGCTTCTGCTTCTGCTTCTTCTTTCTTCTTCTTCTTCTTCTTCTTCTTCCAAGTGATGGAATTGCTGCTTCTTCTTTCTTCTTCTTCTCCTTCTTCTTCAACTTGTGCTTGGTGCAAATCCTCCAAGTGATGGAATTGCTGCTTCTTCTTTCTTCTTCTTCTTCTTCAACTTGTGCTTGGTGCAAATCCTCCAAGTGATGGAATTGCTTCTTCTTCTTTCTTCTTCTTCTTCTTCTTCTTCTTCAACTTGTGCTTGGTGCAAATCCTCCAAGTGATGAAATTGGTGCTTCTTCTTTCTTCTTCTTCTTCTTCTTCTTCTTCTTCTTCTTGTGCTTGGTGCAAATCCTCCAAGTGATGGAATTGCTGCTTCTTCTTTCTCCTTCAACTTGTGCTTGTTGAGTGGGCATTGGGGTTTTTGCCTGCCCTTGGTATTTATAAGCAACAAGAAGGCATTGCTCTGGGAGAGGGGGGGGGGGGGGGGGCACTAGGAAATCTTTAAACTAAAAATAAAATAAAATAACCCCGAGACAGAGGCTTATCGACACCTGCACTGTCTTTGCCGAACTAAAAGTCTTACTCGTTTGCGTGGTTTCGTGTGTCTGTGTTATTCTGTCGGTATATGTCGCAGTGTGTATTTGTCGGTTTATACGAGTGCCGCGAATGCGCGGATTCAGGCCCCAGCAAGCTGTGCCAGCAAAGAAGCCAGCCTGGTGCTTTGTCATGCCCTCCCCTTGTTTGGCTTATACAGAAGAGGAAAGAGGGAATAAATGAAAACAGATTCCCTCTTTCCTCTTTGGTACAAGCTGCCCAAGGTCCTGGATCCCCAAGCTCTGATTCAGCCCCAGGTGTCGATCTATCGGGTCCTCTCCAGTACAGAACAAAGAAAAAAAAAAAAAGAGGAAAAAAGCAGCAGAGCCCTACCGCCTGCCTGCTTTCGAGCCGTAATATACTGGCGCCCCAGACTCTGCTCCGATGCCCTTCCTCGGAATGCCATAAAAATAATAGCTTGCGGAGAAACAATGACCTTTGCTTGCGAGTCGCGCGGATCGGATGCCAGATGCTTGGCACATCACCTGCAGATCGCATGCCAGGTGCCCGACACAAGAAGAAGAAGAAGAAGCAGAAGAGAAAAAAACAAAGAAACCGTTGACCACCAGCTACAGCCTTGACGAGAAATCGGTGCGCCAGAAGGGGATTCTAATGTTGCGAGGCTCTGTTCGAGGACCTTTTTTCGTCGACATTGCTAACGCGGAGTGCCTCACAAGTGGGGCATCTTCTTCTTCTTCTTCTTCTTCCTCCTCCTCCTCCTCTGTGTTGTTGGCCCACTTGTACAGTGGATGTATATACATACGATCGTGCATCGTGTCACAGTGTCCGCCAGATGTAGCAGAGCATCTGGCGATGCCATCCGAGCTGCGGCAACGAGCGTGCATTAGCACAGGCCATTAGCACCACCCTTCTGGCCTTCTTCTAGGGGATCCAGTTTGTCGTCCCTTCCTTTTTGCTCACAGTACGCCCGAGTAACCTACCACCTGATAGGTAGGTTACTCCTGATGCGCAGCCTCGAGCTGTCGAATTCTTACCCTGCAAAGGCTTCGAGCAAGAGAGACGAGTTACCGAGAGATAGAGAAACATGAGGTAATAAAAAACTTGACTTACGGTCTCATATAGCTTGGTTAAGAAAGGTGAACCCTCGTATTTATACATATAAGTTAGGTCTCCAAGTAAATAAATAAATAAATCCTTTTAAGCATACATGCAAAGACTTGTGGAAAGTTTCACAGCTTTTTTGAAGCTTTTTATGAGATAAATGAAAATAATGTCATCTACATAAATAATATTCAGCTGGGCTATTTTCCAATAATAGTAGAGATCACATGTTTGAGCCTTGACATGTTCATATGGACAACTTGGAGCATAAACCTTTGTAAGAATCTTCGAGTATATATTTTATGAACCATTCTGTAATCCATATATACGGTCTATAAATGATAATAACATATATACATATTAAAAAGTCTACCCCCATGCATTGGTAGGTTTTCTGTCATCATTATATATTCATCGAGTTGCAAGAGACATTATTTGTTAAGGCCACCTAGAACTTATTATCAATTTCCTCATGAAACTTTGGCTACATAGTTTGACGGGAAGACAAATTTAGGTTATGTTACTTAGAATTTAGTGCATAACACTGTCACTTGCATCTAATTATTTACGCGTTGATAGCCTCCGTAGTATGTAATTAAGAAGTCTAATTCCTCTTTCTCTCATTGTCTTTCAATTTTATGCTATGCCAACAATCAATGATTGTATTCGTAATCATCATTTTACTCTAATAGATAAGTGGATACGAAAACCCTTTTATTTGTGCTTATGATATCAAAACTGTGAGATCTAATCCTTGACTTGATAACGGCCACACTGCTTTGTCTTTTAATGAAGGGTAATTGGGTTTCAAGATCCTCAGTCAACTTTCAAGAATTGGACTCCATGCATTGTGTACCTTAGGTTTAAATTGACTTTTGATCAATGTATACCTTGGGGAGAGCATTCATGCACAATGTGGCTTTTACTTTTTGTTTTCCTAAAACAGTATCTTAGGACCTATCGTTAGTTAAAAAAAGGTCATACGGCTATACAACGATAAGCATGCCTTGTGTAGAATGAGCTAATGAGGCAGCATGAACGATACAACATGTCGTGGAATCGATACATAGACACTTTCTTCTCTTCACTGGAATTTGATTCACAGCTTTCTCCGAGCCTTTCTTCTTCTTCTTCTTCTTCTTCTCCTGATCCCCTTGTTTGTAAGTATATGTTTGTATTAAAACAGCACGGACAATACAAAATAAACTTACGGTGTCGAAACTACTTTAAAAGTAGCGACGATCTTCTTAAAGGCGCTCTAAATACCAGTAACTAAATGAGATATGAATCTACCTCATACGTGGGCAGAATTCTCGCACGAAATAATTGTGAGAATCGTCAAAGTGACTCCCCTTTTTATCTTACATATTCGCTAAGGTACTCCGAAAAGCTCTTCAAATAAAAGATCATGTCACGTACTCAAGTACCTAAGATCATCAAAAACTTGTTGTTGTTGTTGTTGTTGTTCTTCTTCTTCTTCTGTTTCAGTTTGGAATAATCAAAACTTGTTGGTTCTTCTTCTTCTGGTTCGAGGCCACTGGACGCGCTAGTGTGAAACGGACGCAAGAAAAGAAAAATGAAAAGAAAAAAATCGGAAAAAGAGAAATAGAAACCAAAAACAAAACAAAAAACGAGGAGAATAAACAGAAAAAAACAGCGCCCTTCGTTTTGCTTCTCTGTCTGTGTCAGGGTTAGGGTTAGGGTTAGGGTTAGGGTTAGGGTTTTGCACTGTTCGGGACCGGCACCATCGAGACCCTCTCCTCCAGCTTCTACGCTCCAAGCTCTCCATCGATCGAGCGCTCCTTCTTCTTCAACCTTCATACCCCGACTCTGTATGCTGAGATCCGATGGACAACAGCACTAGCAATCTGTTTGTCAACGATGGATCTTTCCTTGAACGGTTTAAGCAGCTTCAACAGCAGCAGCAGCAGCAGCAGCAAGCTTCTGCCGTCGCTGTGACGGATGACGGAAGCGTATATCAGCAGCAGCCGCAGGACCTGCAACCATCCGAAGAGAATTACGCAGGAAAGCCTCCGTCGGAGATCGCCAAATCTGGATTTTCTCTGAAGAAGAACGGCTTCGTCTCGTCGGCAGCTCCTAATGACAAGTCTTCATCCCAACACACAAAGCCTCCGTCCTCTTCTTCCGCTCCCTCTTCGAACGGGAAGCTTGCTTTCAGCCTCAGGCCGAAATCGAGATCGATCATAAATCCTCTCAAGCTTGGAGATGACGATGAGGAAGATGAAGAGAATAATGAAGAGAAGGCTGAATTTTATTCAGAACGATCTGACGCAGATTTGCATCAGAGAGGAAAGAGAAATACGAGTGGATCTAATCAATCCTCGGCAGCAAGGAAGAAAGATTCGAGTATTTTTCCAGAACTTTTTGTTGTTTTTCCAATTGTCCTGCGAAATTTTGACAGCTTACCTTTTTCTCTCTATTGTGCTGCCTTTGTTCGTATTGCAAACACGGTCATGGTTGGGTTTCTGTTACTTGTTGGCTATTTATTTAGCTTCTGCATTTTTTCCCTTTAGGAATTGTGCCTTGCAATGTTTCCTTAGAGGAGGATGAACGTAGTTCTATATAGTTGACATGCCATCGTCTTTTTTTCCTGTGTAATTAATATGGATTTAATACAGAAAAAGGTAGGTTTTGGATATGGACATTGCTGTTATGCGTATGCTTACTTTCAGCTGTGCATATGTCATTTCTCTGCTTTTGAACTATCGTATTTGCTCTATTTGCTGACACTCTGAGAAGAAAAAAGCTTGCATGTTTAATGTAATTGCCTTCTAACTGCATTGGCATCTAATATGATTATCTTTATGGAAGTTTTGGGCATTTTCTTTCTGCAATAACTTGAACAATCTTATGGAAATTGTGTTTTTGGAATGTTTTGCGCATGATTGAATTCAACAGCTAGATCTTTCAGAATTTAGCCTGAACTCTGGTGGAGACATGAAAAGGAACTAGATAATTAATCAATTGAAAGTAGAAAATAGATTGAACTGTGAGGTTTTTGCTGTTTTTGCATGTTCTAATGTTGTGGAAGGCCTTCAAATTATTCCGCCTGATTCATGTAAACTCAGATATCATCTGTTGGATCTTAAATATTATGAACTCTCAACCTGATAAGATTTTTATTGATTTGAGCTTGTGTCTGCATGAAATAAATATAATTTATTATTATCTTTATGCAGTAGTTATTTAAAGATTTCTTGATTATCCTTGGAAACTTGTGTGCCTCATTAGGGATTGTCATCTTCCTTGCATATTTTTTGGTTTCTTAAACTCAAATTTCAAAATCTTATAACTTTCTTGGAGAACAAAGATTTACGCCATTAACCTGCTGTCCAGTCATTGTATATGATAGTATTTAAACTGTATTTCTTGTTGCCTATATGACGGTCACAATATGTTAATAGCTAGATTTATTGAAAAACGTGGACCTCCTGAACATATCTGCAAATCAAGTCATAACGGAATCACAATATTGGAATAGTTATAGCTGGCATGGGGGAAAGAATTAAAAAACAGAGAGCTATTCAAGTTAGTTGGATCATTTTGATTCCACGTTCTTCATTCAATTCTCTTTTAGTAGATGTTGATTATTCAAAATAGATGATTATGCCTCTCCGTTTTTTCCTTCCCCCCATACCCCTCTTCAACACTGAAAGAGAGAAGTCCAATTACTCCTGCTGTCCAGTCATTGTATATGATAGTATTTAAACTGTATTTCTTGTTGCCTATATGACGGTCACAATATGTTAATAGCTAGATTTATTGAAAAACGTGGACCTCCTGAACATATCTGCAAATCAAGTCATAACGGAATCACAATATTGGAATAGTTATAGCTGGCATGGGGGAAAGAATTAAAAAACAGAGAGCTATTCAAGTTAGTTGGATCATTTTGATTCCACGTTCTTCATTCAATTCTCTTTTAGTAGATGTTGATTATTCAAAATAGATGATTATGCCTCTCCGTTTTTTCCTTCCCCCCATACCCCTCTTCAACACTGAAAGAGAGAAATCCCAGTAGTAATTGGTTAAGTAGCACATAATTCTGCAGAAGGATATGATTTTTGTAATATGCTTGCTTATTTTATCACTTCATCCAATGACATTTGATAAAGAATTGGGGAATATACATTAAGGGAAAATCTAGGGTATCTAGGAATATTTGCAAATCTGGGAGAGTATGCTTTCCTATCATGTATAGTTTCTCATTTGTTGGTATTAATTGGATCTGGAAGTGACATGCAGTACCAGCTCCACCAAGTGATTTAGAGGTGAAGAAGGTAGCAGACAAACTTGCACTTTTTGTTGCTAAGAATGGCAGGCAGTTTGAGGATTTGACCCGGAGGAAGAACTCAGACAACCCTTTATTCAGGTATAGAAGTTCCTTCTGAATGTGTGCATTAATAATTTTGAAAAGCTTGTCTATTTTGCTCATAAGAGAAACCATTCCTTTAATGGAAACCTACAGATTCTTATTCGACCGTGAAAGCTCTGAATATAAGTACTATGATTATTGTGTCACCATAGAGGAAAGGGCGCTGGGAACTGAAGTGAATGGCAGTGGTAACATAAAATCTTTGTATCCTTGTGGCTAATTTCTTTTAGTTTCTAATTTTAGAGGATGAGGAGTGATTATGCTATTGTAGGAGGCAGTGTTACAACATCACAATCATCACAACATTCTCCAAGGAGAGGATCCCAGAGTTCAAGCTATCAAATGCCACCGTCTGCTCTGTATGGTAGCACTGAATCTCGTAGGTCCCCACAATCTAGAGGTCCACATTTTTGCACCCTTTCTATAGTTATAGTTACCATGACTTGGTTGCAGAGTCCACTGGATCCTTGGATTCAGTGTCGATGATGGAATTCTATATGAAAAAGGCAGCTGCAGAAGATATGCGTAAACCACATAAACGTTCCAGGGATGAAATGCCTCCACCAGCATCACTCAATACAAGTAGAGTTTTTTCCTTGATAATTTTTTCGTCGCCAGCTTTGAAATTTGACATCTGGGTTTACTCTTTCATGTGTTGATTCTAAGAGCCTTTGAATTTTCCTCTTCAAATTTTGCTCTTTGTTTGTTCTATTTTTAAGGGTTCTTAAACTTGGCCTTGATTTTTATCAGCACCACCAATGAAGAAAGGTCATCATATGGGTGATTACATACCTCAGGAAGAACTTGAGAAGTTTCTTGCCAAATGTAACTCTCAGCAACACACTGGCGAAACTGAACGAGTCAAAATCCAACCTGATAATGTGGGCCATAGACTGCTGTCTAAGATGGGATGGAAAGAAGGTGTTATATTTAGTGCAAAATCTCCAGTGCTCTTCTGCAGTCCCAGGACTGTAGTAGGGGCTAGATGAATGATTAGATGTCTATCTATACACAGGATGTTAACACGTGTTACTAAGTTCACAGGTGAAGGCCTTGGTAGTGGAAAAGGTGGCAGGGCTGATCCTGTGGAGGCGGGATCAGTTAAGGTGAACAATCTTGGTGTAGGAGCTGCTCAGCCTGGTGAAGTCTCTGCTGAGGATGATATTTATGAACAGTACAAAAAGAGAATGATGCTTGGATATCGATACCGTCCAAATCCACTTGTGAGTAGTTCTGAACCATGTTTTGTGTTACTAATTTTGCTATCATCTTGTAAGATGTAGATTGCTTCATAACTGTGAGTTCGCAAGGAGTTTTCGTTTTATATATGAAAACATGGCGATACAGCACTTCTCTAAGGTGTCCGTTTGCTTTCTGTTTGCTACTAACTAGTATTTGTTGCCTTCTGAAGTTTCTGGTGACTTTAATGTGATTATTAATTGTGTTGTGTGTAAAACTACATGTGTGCTGACTGAAATGTGTAAAAGTATGCTGTGAATTACTAGTAATGAGTTATTCGTTGTTGGTACTGCTGGCAGTGCATTTGTTGAGCCACACATTTCATTATGTTTGTGTAATTATTATCTCAGTATCGAATTTGATCAGGTTTTTTGGTTTGATTTTCTGCAGAACAATCCAAGGAAGGCTTATTATTAATCATCTGCTTAAAAAATGGTTGGTGGTTACAGCTTCGTATCCGATAGCAGTGACTTAGTTGCAAGTGGGGATAGTGTGTATTGGAACTGTGTAGTTGATATTTTTGTATTTCCCCTGGAATATATCTTTTGCTTGAATGAATCTTCATGTGGTAGAAAGTAAATATGATTTCTTGAAATTTTGGTGTGACATGAATTCTCGGTACATTGCTTTGGACTCCAATGTCCGTAGTAGGCTTCGTGGAAGTCCCCACTCTACAGCTTTATAACTACGAGAAACGTTGGTATTTCTTCAACATAAAATGTGAGACATGGATGGGTTTTCTCTGTAAGTTGTAAATCCACAGCATTCTGAAATGATGTATTTGCCCAGATTTGGAGGTTTCGGGGTGTAACATGGTGAACACATTTGAAACATTTTCAGGCCGATAAACATTGTCACTACGGTTACGAACTGTAATGATAGGAAAATCTCAGCTTTCCAAGTCTGATGCTTAAAGAGATTGTCAATATGTGTATGCAGGGTGTGGGTGTAAGGATTTACTTCTTGTATTGAGTAGATTTGGCTGTTTGATTATGTACAAGATGATGTAGCTTCCACATCCAAACTACTTTTGATGACTTCTTGAGATTTTTAAACACCCTTGACGATTCAACAAATCGGAGAGGCTTATAGTAGAAAAGGTGATATCCCACTATTTTTTGCAGTGAAAGAATTGAAACTGTCTGCCAGACTTGTTCATTGTGTGCAATCATCCAGATATGAATAATATGATTTGGGACAATGCCAACAATGAACTTGCATTCTCTATGTATCTACATACTCGAGATCTGTCTTCTGGTCCATCAGCGTCTAATTTAAGCTTTGGTTATGGCATGTTCAATGAAAACTTTGATTCTGGAAAGTCTGAGGGAAATCAGGATTTTGCTGCATAAAGCTTTTCTCTGTCGGAAGATCAATTGTTATATCAGATTATCTATTTACTCAACCGACCACAAAGCAGGAAAGACCACTCGTCCACCTCTGTTAATGACATTATACTTTTGGAAATGTCATGGTTTGGCTTTAACTGACATCATGTTAAGAACTCACTGTTTGATCAATCACATTTCAAACACTACCACCAGATGACAAACAGATTGGACATTGTGAAAAAAAGAAAAAAAAACTGAAAGGTAAGTAGAAATGAGTTGCCATCAGGTTCAATATTCACAGGGCAAGTAATTTTACAAGACTCTACACTTTGTACATTAGAAGTATAAGCATCTCAGAATGTCTACTTTAAAAACCAAGATTTGATGCACAAGGGAGACACAGGAAGCAAATGTTTCTGCGGATCGAAAGTTGCTTTGGAACACTGTCTTTTACTAGGGGAGATTGATGCACAAGGGAGACACAGGAAGCAAAATGTTTCTGCGAATCGAAAGTTGCGTGGGAACCCATACTCCATTCCCATCCATCATCAGAGAGCCCATCACCGGCAAAGCTTGTTGAAATCCAGCTATTTCAGCAATATCCAAACCCATGGGCAAAGCTTGAAATCCAGCTATTTCAGCAATATCCAAATCCATGGGCAAAGCTTGAAATCCAGCTATTTCAGCAATATCCAGCCCATACTCCATCCAATCATAAGGCCAGCACCGGCAAAGCTCAGTCCAAGGGCAAATGCAAGCCCGATCGTGCACCTCACCAATGCACTGTTCTCGGGGCTCCAGCCCCGAGCAGCATTGCCATTGTTCTCACCTTTACCTTCATGGAATCTCCTCCGAGAAGGGGCCGCCCGCTTTCGGCTGCGTCTCCATGCATTGCGATCTTCCAGATGCTCAAACCCCCCGCTCGATTTCTTCCTCTCTGCATTCTTCTCCTCTGATCCTGAACATGCTTTCAGCAGCTTGTTCTCCAGCTCTAACATCTGCACCCAATGCCTGTATGTACACATGGTCCGTGCCTCCTCAAACAACAGCTCAAGAAGCTTCGCTTTCTCTTGTAGAACCTGAGCTGCAAGCTTCTCCCCTTGCCTTGCACGTGTTTGGGAGCGGCAAAGAGCCTCACCTAGAGCTTGCTTGGAGCGTTTCGGACTCGCTGTCGAGCTGCTAGTAGAAGCACTAAGATCCACCAAAAAAACAGTAATAATCATCCAAGAGTGTCTAGGGTTAGGGTTTATAGAGCATAAGCCACACATCATATAAACAAACAGAATGTAGGAAAATACACATCAGAATATTGTATGGCACATTTTTTTAGCATAACCATAAATTTGAAGGTGTACCACAATGTTGCACTTTCAGTAGAAAATCTACTTTTAGACCTCAGGATATGCTAATAGATGTACTAAACTTAAGGAGTGTTTTGTTGTATTGCATATTTGTGTACAGTTTATGAATACATACTTATTGGCACAAATTTATTACCATATGTAGTGTAGTAGTATAGCATAAACATATCTATATCTCTGTCTATGTACCAATGCCTCTACATATATTAAGATCATTTATTGCTATTAATGTTACCTGTTTGGGGATGAAATCCCGGATGGAACAATGGTGGGCAGTGGGTCTATCACCCTCCTGGGAACCAGTCCACTTGAAACGCCAGTAACAGGAATCTTATCAGGATCTGCTGATTCATATGAATTCACAGCGGTCGGAGGGCTGAAATCAGAATTAACAAGAGGGCTCTTCCAAGAATACGAGCTTTGAGAGGGTGGCAAATCACAATTCTCCAGATAACAATGGCCTTTCCTAGACAATAGCTCCGCCAATTCCTTAGTGCCAGCTCGTTGCCATTCAATATCAGCTCTATTAGATAAATTCTCTACATCCTTCAGCGATGATGGCTTGGTGGTCTCTCTCTCAAGTTCCATTGATAAGTTCCTCGAATTTCTTGAAGATTTGCTCGTATCGGCATCAGAAGTGCCCTCGCTATTCAAACTAGTAAGCAGTGAGCTCGTGGTTGTAGATGCTTCAGTCTGAACTTGAGCATCACTCTCCCTGTCTTCCAAGCTATCTTCATTGAAGCATTCTCGAGGTTTGCTCAAAGGAAATGATTCTGTCTTTGGAGATTGTTGTTGATTCATTATCCACTGCCATTCAAGCTCTATCTGAGATGACTTCTCGGATAAAGGGAAAGATTCCACCCTTGCAAACTGAGACCCATATTCAAATGGGCTTTCTGAGCGGTAGTGCCAGGGCAAATCACCCAGATCCCGCCACTGATCCCCAGGTAGAAAGGTCAACCCTTCATTTTTATCCAGACTTTTAGGGAACGTCCCTGTAGATAGCATCTCATAATGCCTAGAGTGTACTTTACATTTTGGATCAATGGTGTGCCAATTTGATACTGGTCTTGGTATGTTTGCTCGACGCCTTTCTGTCATTACAACCAAATGCTTGATCTCCTGTAGTAAACCCAGACATAAAAATGCACCATATTTAGAAAGAAGTGAACATGAAAGAGACAATACAATAACCAAGGAACTACCAAGAAATTGGGCTATTTGGTTCAAATCTGGTGGACTCAGAGAAATGATAGAAAAGCAAGTATGCCACAGCAAGCACAACTATGTAGGCCTTTTAGGAAGTATCTCTCTAGCTGACCTAAAACACAATTTCCCTCACTACCCTATTGCTGGTTTTCATGTTCCACACAAGAGCGGTTGCAATATCCCTGCAGAAGTTGAGTAAACCCGAACCAAGGAAAATAAATAAAAATCAACTTAGTACAACTTTGGGTGGAACTCGCCTTTACCAACCTTCTGTCTGCACAAGAGTGACTACCCACTTCTTCAATTCACGATGATATCCTATGCTTTATTTGCATGCATAATCTTCCTTGCGCTCATGTACAGCTTGTATGCCAAACATGGTGGTAGCATCCAACCTGGTGTAGATCCTCATCGATCCGTCACTTCCATCAACATACATATTCCGTATAGAGAGGGCTATCGATCTGCATCTCAGAGTGAGGTCTAACCTCACAATCTGCAACATAAGAATTGATGCAATCTGCTTTTCAGTCTCTTGCAATTGATCGAACAGACAGTTGTGCCCCTTTCTTACCACAGTTTTCCTATACCCAAGTAGGTGTTAGTATTGTTAAGCTATAATTCTTTTGGCAAACTTCCAGCTCCGAAAGCCAAATCCCAACTCCTACCAGACCAGTTCTCTTGCTTCAAAAGTGGTGTCAATCTCCTTTGATCCAGATCAACCGCAACTACATTTCTCCAATTTCATGATATAGCTATTATTCTTTATCTTTTTTTTTTCACTTTCTGGAGAAGCTCCTTCCCATGTCGAACTCAATTTATATCCATGAAGAGCTCCTGCTTTGACCCCTTACAAATGACCAGCAAATGTTTTTGTGAGATTATATAAAAATTAGTCTCACAAGTAGGTTACTTTCCCTGTTTAGTTAAAGGTAACTGCTGGTTCAGAAGGAGATTATATTTACATTTTTGTGTGTATGTATACGTACACGAATGATATAAGGGGAAAATCTGTCTAAAGCATATTCATTTTGAAGTCGAGACACAGACCCAAGTTCCGTGCAAGAAAAGAGGAAGACAAAAGACTTGAACATCAAGATCCTTTAGAAACAAACGTATTAAATAAGAACATACATAAATATACCAACATCAAGCGTTTACATAACTAAACTTATCATACAATTGTCCCACTATTTACTGGGAAACCTCTCAAAAACATCAATGGATATCTTTTTTTAGATCTAACTTTTAGAGCACGCTTTCTGATAAAAGAGCAATATCTAGTAAACCTTAAGAGTCGTAAAGAGAGATGATTTTTTCAGAGACTTAGGGGTTTTACAAGTTTACTCTTCTATGCTTCCATATTACTGCTCAATATAGACATGCCCGCTAACAACGTGGAACTTGAGTGATGGGTATAATGCAGAGGCAGCGGATATCTGAACCTCTCCAAACAGTCAGCTCTCGTATAGACATACAGATCCCAGTTGTTGCATACAAAAAATACACCTAAAAGTATGAATATACACTCATACATCTGTACTAATTATGAGTGCACACTTACATATTTTAACGATCCAGAAAAATTAACATATTTTGATGATTTTATGTGTCAATATGGCATTGATAAAATGCAAAAGCATATTTAGTTTTCCATACGCTTATGTCTTGATATGTCAATATTCTGATGCTTACCACCAATCACCGATTAAAAACCTCGCTAAGTTTTGCAATACCGTGGACTGAAGCCCAATTTTTCAATGACTAAATCCCATGCAGCAGCGCCAATATGTCAACAACCTGTAGATCCTCTCTCCCCTCTCATCTTTCTGTGAGTTCATACATCAACATGCCCTTGTTCTTCTAATGGATTTAAGCCTTACATAATCTCTTTTCAAAGGCTTTATTATCTGCCTCGATATCACATCAATCTCTCAAATTCTCTCCAGCCCTTTGATGTTTCTACCCATTAACATGCTCGTGTTCCCACGGATCTGACACACATCAATGTTTCCATTACCAGTGGATTTTACGCACCAATGCGTCTCAACTTCTCCAAAGACTCAGGGGCCGACATGGCCACCTTCCAGCGTTGTTTCTGTATGCATCGGTGTGAATCATCCGAGATCTCCCCAGCCACTCTCGGACGAGCTGGGGATACCGAGAATCATCCGAGATTTGTGCCGATTTTACGCACCAATGTGCCCCTCCCATGTCTCAGGAAAAAGATGGGGCAACAAATACCATCCGCATGTGTCAAAAGAAAGAGGGAAGGGGCAGCAGGTGGAAGAGCGAGGAAGGCAAAGAGCAGGGCAAAAACGTACCTGTGGAGAGAGGCCAAGTTCCGGATGAAGCAAGGCAAGGAGGCGGGGAGTCAAGCGGGCATGGAAAGAGAACAGGAGCAGCAGAAGCAGGAGGAGGAGGAAGAAACAGCAGAAGGATTGAAGGTAGTGGGCGATCTGAGATTCATTCAGAATACTTTGCGTGAAGAAATGGAAGATCGGAGACAGAGATCGATCGTAGCAAGCGAGGAGGGGGATGATGATGATGATGTTGATAGTGATGATGATGATGGTGGTGATGGTGATGGTGATGATGATGGTAGTGATGATGGTCACGATGGTCACGGTGATGATGGTGGTGATGGTGATGATGATGATGCTGATGGTGGTGGTGGTGGTTATGATCACGGTTGTGATTATGATGATGATGATGGTGGTGGTGGTTATGATCATGGTGGTGATTATGATGATGATGATGATGATGGTGGTTATGATCATGGTGGTGATGATGATGATGATGATGGTTATGGTGGTGGTGGTGGTTATGATCATGGTAGTGATGGTTATGGTGTTGGTGATGATGCTGATCGTGGTGATGATGATGATGGTGATGATGATGGTGCTGGTGCTGGTGATGATGATGATGCTGATGATGTTGGTTATGGTGGTGGCAATGATGATGATAATGGTGCTGGTGACGATGATGATGATGGTGATGCTGGTTATGGTGGTGATGGTGGTGATGATGATGATCATGGTAGTGATGATGATGATGATGATGATGATGATGATGGTGGTAGTGGTGGTGGTGGTGGTGGTGGTGATGGTGATGGTGATGATGGTGATGATGGTGGTGGTGGTGATGGTGTAAATTTCTGTAATTGCAACTGATACCCTCCTCCACCAACTGTAGCCCACCAAAAACACATACATACAGAATTACTGATATGTAAATGAATGCGTTTATGCGTCTCCGTACTCGTACCCATTCGCTGCTGGTGAAAGAGTAGCTGTTGGGGAAGAGCAAATGGCAAGACTTAGTTGTGTGTGTGTGTATATATATATATATATAGCTATAGCTATAGCTACAGCAAGCGAAACGGAGATCAGGAATCGACGCTCAGAAAACAGAGTTGTTTAGCCTAAGGCTGCTTGCTTCGAAAGATCAACAACCTCAGCATCCATGTCGAAACCCTGATGCTCAGAAGGAAGCTACGAGACTACCTTAATCGTTCATCAGAAGCGCTGCAAAGAAAGAAATCAAGCACGGGGGAACAGTCCGAGTTTCAACGAGCTCTGTGCCCCCCCCCCCCTCCCCCCATCTGCTGGGCTGACGAAGCCATATCGTGACATTTCGCCGATGGCACGAGCATCGTACGAATGAATGTGGTACCCAAAATGTATCCTATTTAGATATTTCGCGAGAGCTGCAATCGATCGATGAATCGATCGTTCGATCGCCGATCGAAACTATTTCGGGGGCCATCAATTAACTATCCAAACAGACAAACGGAAGATTCTGGAATGAATTTAAATCTCATCAAGGTTTGACAAAAGACCGACATCATAATGTGGAAGTCAAAGGAATGAAAGTTTCATAAGAGCTTTCGGAAGAAGGTCCGAGATATGTACATACAAACCAAAGAAAGGCAAAAATGAGTGATCAAGTTGTATAATTTAACATTCGTAAATTAGTTACTTCTTAATTAACGCAGAGATTTGACCCGTGTAGCGAAATCGTGAAGATCCCCATCAATACTTGGGGTTGGCAAAATAAGTTCTCTTTTCCGGATCTTGCATCATTGGCAACATTGACATGTTTGCCTAGTATCACAAGGTAGAAAGGAAGTCAATTCACAAAACAAAAACGTAAGAACAAGATCAAACAAAGGTTAGCATATGGTCGTATCGGTAAATATAACCTTATCTTGACAGAGTAAGCTGTGCGTCAACCGCTGGATCGAACTCCTCATCCTCACGAAGGTCAACTTTTCGATTAAAATGTTCTGAATATATTTCAAGCAAAATATTCAAGTACTCTTTTGTATGTAAAACTTCCATGTTTTCTTAATTGTTTTCATCAAGATTTTTGATATTTTATTACCCTAATCAAGAAGATGAGTTGTTATCGGCAACCAAATTTGGACTGGTGATGCTGACTTTGTTTGAATTTCAATCATGTGACCATACAAGTTCATCTTACACTCTTATGATAACCAGTTTCCCACTTATCCAACTTGAACCATCAAAATTAGCCTCTATATTATTTCATCCAATTATGTTTGACTACAGTTAGGACGACGTTTGATTTGAGCTTGAAAAAGTGGTTCTACTTCCGTCTCCAAATGAGAATAAGTCTGTGATATTTATCCACAAGAGTTAGTTGTAGAACAACTATCGATTCCACAGCTAAATCTCGTTGAAAAATATGACTACTTTAAGATTTAGGTCTTTGCTTGAAAGGCATTGATTGGGAGTTTACCTTTAAGATTTAGCTCTAAGGAGGCATGGGCCATTATTTCTTTTACATTATTCCAAGCGAAAGATTGCACATCTTAGTTTCATACAACGTCTGCGTAATTGATCGATCATTTCGCAAGGTTGCATTCTGCAGTTCTGGGAAAAGGCTTGAATTCAACACCAAGATAGTCGGTGTTTTGCTTCCATCTTTATTCTCTCATTCTGGTTGTCATTCTCCTCATCCATCAAACATCGGATCAGATGTTTTACACTTCCACTGTAGCATCTCAGACCCAATCAAAATGCTGGTGAACGGGGAGCAAGACTGACGATCTACACGACAAAGGAGCTCTGTGGAAGAGAGAGATCCACATATATATTTTACTGAACACTAGATAAGTCTAGTCATACCTGTCGGAAGCAAGGCCTGGTTCAGGGTTATTGAAAAGGCTTAGCCTTTAGTGTCGGAGAGGCCATCACTCAGGTCTTTGTGTTGCTTGCAGTTGTGGTTTTTTCTGCGAAAAGAGTCTCTAGAATTTCGATTGGGGCCTGAGGATCGAAGCAGAACCAGGAGAAGTGGCCATGGTTGTCGAGCTTGTTGAGGTTTACGATGTCCGGAATAAGCTCGTGCACGCATTTCTGTAGCCTAAACGGGACGACTGTATCTTGAACCCCTTGCCAGATATGGATCTTCTTGCCTGCAAATTCTCTGCGAATGTCAGGTAGATCGAAATCCCAGCCCTTGTTGATCAGCTTATAATCCTTGGCAAGCCCAAACCCACTATTCCTCCAAAGTGACTCTTCTCGATCTCTGCATATGAAATAATGGAGTTATGGTCTTTCTGCACATAAATACATACATACATACATACATACATACATACATACATACATACATACATTTGTGTATATGTGTGTGTGTGTGTGTATATACACACCCATGCATGCAATTTATGCATAGCCAAGCATCCATTTGATACACAGACGTGCACGTATCTATACATGTGGACATTGTCACATACCTTTGAATGCGTTAGATATAGACACATTGCATATGTACATCTCAATACGCATAAACACATACATATATGCCTACACGTGTACATGTACATATGCATATAGCATTTGTCATACAAAAACTACCAAAGCAAAAGAAAGGAAAAAGACCACTACATGCGAAAGAACTCTGTCACTCCTGGTCTTTGAAAGCACTTCCTGTCGGGCTCCGAGAGGTTTACCGTCACATCCAGCGATGGATTCAGAAGCACAGCACTCATAACTTTCCCATAGATTTCGGCCATTGAGAATGGAGTATTCTTCATAAATACCGAAGTTATCCGGTCTGTCAAGGAAAAGGAATTGACAATCGCCTCTCGATCTGCTTCCCGTAAGCTCTGCAAGCAAACATCACAAGGTCTTTTTCAGCATCAACAGAAGAAACCAGCTTCTTCCCCAACATGCATACATCCATGCGTACATACATACATACATACATGCCTGCATGTATGCAATATATATAGCAATTCAAGGCAAAAAAAAAAAACACTGGAGCATGTTTTGGAAAGGAGGGTTTTCCCAAGCTTGTATATAATAATAAGGGGCATTTAAAATCAACAGAAGGGACATAGGAGGGAATTTAGCAAAATAGAAAGAAATCCAACACAAATATCTATGTATCTATCCATCTATTTATACAAAGAGGATTACCAGAAAACAAATCTAGAAGCATTTACCGAAATAATTTGTTGAACGACTATGTTGGGCAAGGCATGGTTTTGTTCCCCGAAGCACATATATGTAACACAATATACACATGGTATCGACCCTACCTTCCACCAAAAGTTTCCGACTGGAGCAGCGAGGGCAATATCATCGAGGCGTTCAGGTATGTAGCGTGCTGCACCCCAGCAGTAGGCTCCTCCCATCGAAAAACCAAGGAGCGATATCTTATCACCCAAATCAAGCTTGTCCATCATGTATTCTATGTCTTTTGCAGTGGATTCGAATGTCTGGTCATAGTGTGGATCACTTTGTCCGTACCCCGGCCTATCAATCGCAACCAGTCTCACACCATACTTCTGTAGGAGTTCATCTGTAGCACCTATAGATAGATATATGTATGTAGGCATGGATATGTGGGCATGCACAAACACATAATCCAAGATTCCTATATCCTTTTTAATCAAGATCATAACCCCCCTAGCAATCATCTAGACCAAGATTAAAAATACATACATGATGGATTCCATAAGACCTCTTAAAACCCGTCAATGTACACCCACGTAACATAATGTCCCACTGTTCTTTACCGTCAATACAACATTTTGACATGCTAGGTTCAATAAGAGCAAATATGCAGGTACATATATATATTCATAAATATATATACTTGTATCTTTCTCAGATACAAGATTTTGCATAGATTCAACGAATTATGGTTATGATACTAAAATTGAAATGAATCCCTGATGGATTATATATACATCAACAAAATTAAAGATAATGTCATTACAGCACTAAACCAGGCCTTTCTCCATTCGGTCTGAATTCTTTCCATTTTCTTATGTTTTTACTTGGCGTGGCTGTTCAGTAGAGGCCACAAAGAACTTCCATTACAATTGGGGTTTTATACGTTCTAGAATATAGTTTTCCAAGTTAGGTCCAATGACACAAATGATCTGCTGTGTCAAATCAAAGATAAGAGAAGTCCTAACTCTTCAAGTGTGTTTGCTCGCATCTCTTTTTCTTAGAAGGTAACTAATGTTAAGGTGAATTTCCTATGCGGACATTAAATGACAAGACCGAATAAAAATAAGGGTTCAGAATTCAGAGACGCATTTTGATATAGAAAATTGATTTTTTTCCATGCTATGTAATTAGAGTTCTTCTATGTGAAACTTTTATCTTTCTTCAAGTGGAAGTGAAGAATGATTACATGCTATTGCAAGTATGTAAGGTGATTGGAGTTTCCTTGTCATGTAGTAACTAACTGGGGTTTTATGGACGTAGAATGGGGGGCATTATATGGCAAAATTTTGGGTTGTTCGATCTGGAGGCTTTAACTCTCGATTTGCTTCTTAAGCAGAAACGGGAGTTGTTTGATGCAGATTTTAGGGAAGGGTCTACTTACTTGAAGACAACATTTTTATTGTGGGGTTTTGCTATAAGATTAGGGTTTTCCAAATTAGCTTTAGGGCAAAAAGGATTTTGGATACGAAGCTGGAGGGGAGCAGGGTACAGTAGAGCTATACTGATTAGGGCAAACGCATCAAGACTCTTAGGGTTGATTCCTAAATGTGGTAAAGAGAGACGGGGAGAAGGAATGGAATTCTTTCAAGATCGTCCTGAGCGAACAAATGGAATTCTTCCAGGATTAGAGGGACATACCTGGCATGCCGATTCGGCGGGAGGAGAGGAGGCCATGGAGGACGAGGAGGGTTTTCTTTGTCTGCGGGCACTGTGTAGAGCAGCCCATCTCCCGATAGGCGATCCGGCGTCCGTCAGGGAGCCCCACGAACCTGAGCTGCTGGGGTAACGCCATCGCTACGAGCTCCGAGCTCCGAGCTCTGCAGAGAATCTCTGCACGGAGACGCAGAGAAGAGGGGAAAGAGTCGGAGACAGAGACAGGGAAGAAGAAGACATGGGTTCGAATCTCACATGGCCCAAAAAATGTGTTTCAAAACTCATCTTCAAAATGTGTTTGAAAACTACAAATTAATGCCTACTCTCTCATTTTCCTCTAATTTTTAACGACCAATTCATCTCGTTATTATAATGCTGATTGATTTTGCTGCTGATTGATTTTGCTGCTGATTGCTTCCCAGTAATTGATCCTAATCTGTTCTCACATTGTATTCGATTAACAAAATCCGGTGAGTTTAGAATCTAATTAGTTGATTAATGCGTTAATTTGGTGTTAATCAGTTAAGTGAGCAATGAGCATTAATCGATCAATCAATTTGATGTTAATTGAGCTCACAATTAATTAATTTGGTGTGAATCAACTAATCATGCGTTAATTTGTTTGGCATAATTTATTAGTTTTGGTAGGCGTTAAAATGTAATTTAAAATTCTGTTAGGCGTTTTCTTCGTACTTTTTCCGATTTTTAAAGAAAGGAAAATCAATTTTTAAAGAAAGGAAAATCAATTGCAATAAACAAAATTTTTAACGAAAGGAATTAAACAAGGAAAAATGACAAAAAAAATGCTTGACAAAATTATAAATTACCCCTGCTAAAACTAGAAATTACCTAGTTTCAAACATTAACACTCAATTAATTGATTAACACCAGATCAATTAATTGTGAGCTCAATTAACATCAAATTAATTGATTGATTAACATCAATCAATTGATTGCCACCAAATTAACATGATAATTAATTGATTAGATTCTAGGATTACTAACTTTCGTTAATCGAGCATAGGAAGGAAATCGATTATGATCAATTAGTGGGAAGCGATTATGACATTATACTAACGGAATCAGTTAACATTATACTAAACCGGTTGATGCACAATTCTTCTGATGATGTTGTTGATGATGTGGTTCTTCGATGGCACTTGTTGGAACATAATCTGAAGCGCTTAATTTTATATCAATTGTTCCTCGTGTTTGATTCGATTCATACACCGTAATGACTTATTGCCAACATAACTTTTTGCAAGCCGACATGAATTGTTTCACTTCCAACAATCAACTTACCCGAAAATTTTATATAGCACCCGAGCATCTCTAATAGGAACAGAGAGAATTCCACTACAGTTCAGCAGTGATGGGCCTCAAAGCACAACAACCTCACATGACTTTTTTTTTAAACAACCAATGCCTCCTCCCAACGCCATCTTTTAGCTGTCTGAATCTCCGCTTTTGCATGTGTAAGAGCTGATGAAGAAAGTCTTTCCATGTTCACTAATGGGACACATGGGTGACATCCACATCAACCAATCTCAAAGTTTTGGCGAAAAAGAGATTCGATCCGAATGAGTCCAAGTTCATAACTCTACCAATGATGTATCAAGGACTAGGACTATCTACCATCTACATAGAACAATATCTACATGTCGGTGATGCAAGACCTCCTTGGCTCTACCCTAACTGTTGGGCCTAAGATGATTATACTGCTCATCATTCCATAATGACAACTACCATTTTGATTTCTTTTCACAATTTGTTTCATAACGAGTCGAAATCCGCCCAAACTATGACGCCATTGTACCATCTTCTTCCAACCAGGCATCAACCAAATGTCCCAAGCACGCAAGAATGCAGACAACTACATAATCAAAGAGCCAGATAAATGCATGCATTCCCACGTAGATGGCATGATGAGACCTGACATATTCATACATGTTTGGTCTAAATCTTAATTCAAAACTTATGAAGCTTTGAGATTCAGAACAAAACTCCCGACATTCAACTCTATATTACCTAATGTGGATGGCTTCTTGTCAATATGGCGAGCATATATCTGAATCCTGTTTAGAGATCACTAGGCTGGTAGCAATGGGAAGTGCAAACTTGTTTGTGTAGTCAACCTATGAAGCCTCTACCTTGACAAGAAAATCTTATAACCTAAACCACAATGTTCAACTCTTCGATGAATTTCCTGGTTCCACAATTGGAAGTTTGATTCAAGAATGAGGTGAAATCAGTGGCTTATGAACTTGGAAACACAATCCGAAACGATTGCTTGGAGACAAATTACAACTACACTTCCTAAGAAATGGAATGATCCTCATGAGATACCTTTCAAGGAGCGAGAATCAGACAAGAATGATTTCTAGCACTAGGAGAACTTGTGAGTGGCCATGTCATGAATCAAAAAGTTCACATTTGTAATGTAAATAACTTACTCTAAGATGAAATAGGATACTTATCTTTTTATGTCCCAAGACCGGTTTGATGGACTTTGTCGGACGTCTCTTGGACAAGTTGAGACAAAAATATGTTGTGATCACAAAAAAGAGAAAACAAAATCATCCACAGGAATTTCTCGGAGCATGCATCACTTCTTCACAATATAAGAGTAGTATGATGAGAGATTAGGATAGACCAGATTCCATACAACCTAACTAACCTGTCAATGCAGAGGCGGTAAATTCCGACTCGTTCATGGGGCAGACCAGCAGACGATATAATCTGATCTTGTAATTTTTCACCTTCTGTTCCTCACATGTACATATCTGTTTGTCAAGAATAAGATGACACAATTCATTTATATACATTGTCAATGTGTCAGCCCAGCCACAGTGGCAGAATATTGCTTAGCCCGCATATATTATACATATAGCTCCTAGCTGTTCCAATCTTGATGGATATCAAATACATAGTTTGATCGTTCGATCACCAGTGATTTTTTTCTCAGGAAAACAGCAAAAATCACCTTGATTAGAGATAGTATTGCAACTCAAGTTGATGACATAAGAAATAACTTGCTGGGAGGTAAACGCATATATGCTAACAGAATTAACCTCTTATAATTGCTTAATTGATTCATATGCAGCCATGTACTCATCAGCACATTGCCCATCCCATGAGAAATCCTTCAACATGCCATTTCTCATTATCTCATTCCACCTTTGAGGATTGTTTACCTAAAGAAACAAATAATCAACCATTCCAGTATAATGACACAACTTGCAAAATCGCAGAAATCAGGTAGAGGTAAGAACTCTTACTTTGCAGTCGATCGCACTACTCAAAACTAGCGACAATCCATATGATGACAATTTAGACGTGAAAGCATTCGCCTCTCTTGAAAGGGATATGCTGTTGACATCGATTATGCCATTGCTGTAGCAGTAAAAACAAACTGATGATTTTTTTGTTCAAATTAACAAGCACAAAAGTTTCTTTGGGAACTGAGATGAAAACAGAAAAAAAAACAAAAGACATCACTTGCTTTTGATCAGACTCCTTGACGGTAACTGGAACAGCTCCATATCGCATTGCAGCAAACTAGTGCAAAGAATATAGCAGATTATTAGAGCTTGAAAATGAAAAATTTTGATGTAATGAATCTCTTACTGAAGCTCCTCTATGTTTCTTACTGTTATTTCATCATCATGAATGGACACATTTACAAAGATGTCTGATGCCGCAAGAACTAGGTGAACCAGTGATTCTTCGTACTTACAGAACGCTCTAACGTCTTTCTCCTGGATAGTAGAAATTGAGATTGATACTCAGACAAACATGAACAGAAACATGTCTTTGATTACCATTTTGTGAATCTCAATGGTAGTAAGGGAACTCGATGAGAAATTATAACTTGTGGGAGATGTTTGTAGATTAACAACAAACGAGGTACCAAAATTGAAGAGATATTCGCAGAGAGGGATTATCAAGGATGTTGAACAGTCACATAACAGTCACATAACAGTCATCTTAACAGTCACATAACAGTCGTGTAATGGTCATGATCATAAATGACCCACATTCAAACTAACTGGATTATCCCAACTGCCCCCCTTTCTTGTATCTCTAAAATATGTATAAAAGGAGAGGTTTTCTCCATCAATAAAAAAGTTTTTGAGTCCTAACAAAGGATATTCATAAATTTGTCGCAAATAGAAGGATGAGTGAGAGCTGGTTGCGAATTCAACCTGAAGGAATTAGTCCAAGCATGAATATAGGAAATCCCCTATAAACCTACTTGGCCAAAAAAGCAAGACGTTTCTAGGAAATCAGATTCGAGCAGCCATCTAGAAGTGCCTAGTGAACCTAGTTCGTTGTATTGATTCATCAATCAAATAGGGACAAGGAAATAGCGCTTTCTCTCATTAAGTTGGATTGAGTGAACAGTTGCTTATAACAAACCTTCCATTAACATAAATTGAAGAAATTCTAAAGCAATCTTGCTGAACTGTAATGTAATCAAAGATATTCTAACGATATACAACTATCACAACTGACACTGCTGACCTTCAACATAAGAAGAGCTCAATCCAAAAAGATAATTACTCTACTACTACCACTTCATTGCATCTTTTACCCAATGCCTTCTTTGTACATAAATTTATTCTAAAAAGTTTACAAATAATCATGGTTGACTGTCTTCATCATGGTTGTACAGTTATGTTGGTTGCAATATAATTCCATTATATTTTAATATATTAATACATGATAAATACATTAAAACACCTTTTATGTATTTACTGAATACATATAAAATACGAATTTTACATACAAATAACGAATTTTGCATTAAATGGCACAAAAAAGGTAAAAGACAACATTAAGAATCTCAGCTAAAATCATTCATAGTATAACAGTTATTATTTACCACACCTTGGTAAACTTTGTAAACTAAAAGTGCATTGATTATTGTATTTTTACCATACTAGTACATCCAGTATTAAATGAAATGATGAGAAATTTTTTACTTAGTTTTGAAGTCTAATACGTATTGAACCTTTCATGAGATATTATAAGGATCACACATTCCATGATGTATTATACATATGTGAAGTGTAAAAGACACAGAGAAAAACAACCATGCTCTTTATCGGTTACCATAATGCTTTTAAATCGACATATTTACACAGGAAGGATTAAAGAATTGATAAATAGGGTTCAACATACTGTACCCGTAGCTCTTCCATTGTCTTTTGCATGCTTTGAACTTTACTTTCTCCCACGAATACAAACTGTATATATCAACCACTTATACTCTCTGAAATGCTCCTACTCTCCCATTAGAAGTTAAACATCCAGTTATACAATTAAAAGTGGACAAATGATACTACAAAGAAGATTACCTGAGATCCCTTACTCTTAGCACATTCCGAGGCTGCCTTGATTAATTCAAGCTCTGATTCCCCAATGACAAGTGCAATGCAACCAATCTACAAATGTAAACCATTTCGACTAATATTTTGAAACTAAAACTTATTGCCCTTGAGAAACAAAAACAGAAGCTATCAGAAGAAGTACGTGGAAAAGAAATCATAAGGAAAGAACTGGATATGGCTACAGCTAAGGTGAACGAGTTGCACTCCCATTTATAACCTGGAGTATTTTAGAGAAAAACAATTATTCCAGCTCGAGCTAGCTATTGAAAGCATCACTCAGCTAATACCAATTTCAGGCGGCACTGCATGTTTGTGTATGCAAACATTTGCAACAGAATTTGATAGGCTTTGAGCCTATCCACATAATACGAAGTTATTATACGTAAAGACTCGCCAAAATAATGATAACTAAGTGAATCTCTTCCGACTTCCCAGGTCATGATGAAATAATTCATAGAAATCATCTAGGCATTTCGGGAGAGACTTTTTGATGGTACAAGTATTGAGGAATGCTTGCTGGGTGTAAAAATGACTGCTAGCAATGGAGCAGAAACTCAAAAGAGCCCCCTTCATCCACCCCAAGAGATTATGTTATTTATGCTATTCGTTTCTTGTTCAGGAAAAATAGGAAACATCAGGAAAAGAAAACAGGGAAAAAACCAGAAACAAGTAGAAAAAAATAGAAAATAGGCAGCAAACAAAGAAAAAAGGAAACAAAAAGGCCGCAAACAGAAAGAAGGGGAAAAGTAAAACTAACAGAAATACAAGAAATGGAACACAAAATAGAAAATAAAAGAAAAAAAACTCATCACACCTCTTGGCAGGCAGCTAGCACTAGCAGTCCAAAGGGATGTTGAAGAGATGGGGCACAATGAGGGTTTGCTCATCAAAGATGCCACGATATTTTCATGGTAATCAAGCCACTCAAGTTGCTTGAGCAAGAGGCCGAGACAAGCTATAAGTTGTGAAGCCAAGCTGCTAGGAGTCAGTACGGCCATGACTTACAGCCACTATAGATTGCTTGGTTATCCGGGCTGGGGGAGTTCCTAAAATGGGAAGGGAACTACTACAAAATTAGGATCTGATGAGGGTTTGACGGGGGTTCTGATAAAGGTTCTAATGGGTCAGATCAGTACAGCTGAGATGAAACAGCTAAAACGGAAGGCCTCATGGGGGCAGTTGATGGGCTTATGAGATGGAAGCTTTACCATCTCCCCCACCAATGCGAGGTGCACAAAATTAGGCTCGACTCCATTAAAATTACACTCAAAAGAGAGCCATATTTATATGGTAATATTTAATACAAGGAGGCATTAAGGCTCTACCAAGAAAGGCCCTGATGGGATTAGTTAGATGGTCTTCCCCTCTTGATTTGGAGGTTGGCCATAGTAACGAAGTCTTCCATAATTGGTGGTGATGATTGGCCTTTAACTTGATCTTCCATATTACTCTATTTAAATTGCACCAAGCTAGTTAACTTGGGCTAACAAGTCCATTCCATGAGCCAATCCCCTATTCCAAACTGAACCCAATTTCAAGCTGCCCTGCTGATTCCCATTATCAGTGATATGTTCATCTTAAAATTCTGCTTTAGTGTGCAAGCATATTCCTTAGAAAATTTTTGCTATTACCTAATAGCCAATGGAGCACAGAAATCTGGCATGAGCTAAGAATGCATACTTTTATTTTGTCTGTTGGAATGAGTTTGATATGTCACACCAATCTATTGGCATGCACCTAATTATGATCTAAAGAGAAAGAAACATAATAAGAAATATTGGCACATTGAAGCTACTAGGCTGTCAGGATCTTGGACTAAGTGGCGAGTATGTATGGGTTGACAATATAAGATTAGCTATAAAGAGGACTGTCAGTTAATCCTATCTCTCCATATCTTTGTTTTAGTCACGATATGTTTTCCTTGTTTAGACAATTTGAAAGCATTCATTTTATAAATTCTTTTTTTGTGTAGATAATTTTCAAATTGAAGTTATAACCCCATATAATTAAAGACATCAAATTTCATTAAAAAAGGAGTAGCTCACCAGAGGTACAGAGCTATCAGAAGCATTCAAACCAAGTTTCTGCTTCAGATAAGATTTGCAAGCAAGTTTCCCTGATAAATCTTCGTAAGAATAGGATGATGGTAGGTACTGATCTGAAGATGGGTCCCAAAACTGATTGAGACCATTACGTATGTACAAAACTTTCAATCTGTAAATATCAGCAAGTTTTGAAAAGTTGACCCGTATGTATATGAATTCATGCTAAATATATAAATCTATTCTAAGCTCAGCCAATCCATCAAAGCTTACTTGTGTAATGCCAAAGTGGAATCCAGACTTTGACCATGGTTTCCTGACTTTATGTTTTGTGAGACGAATGGAATTGTCACTTTATTTGCGTACACAATTCCACCCTGCATATTTACATATCAAATATACATCATGGGAAAAAATTGAAATTACATACTACTAATCAGAATTCTTACCTTCAAGATGTTCACAAGTTTTGTGTTTATGCTATCTTGGAAGCGATCAGGCTTGTGTAAGCTCCAGGGATCCAGACCACAGAGACTCAATTTTCGAGGTTCTTCTAGACACTGGTCCATTATCTCATTATTACCATGGCAAAAATATAAACAAAAGAAATGAATGAATACCTGATTCTTGAGATCGTTACAGGTCAACAAAATCCTTGTTCTGCCTAAACCCTGATTCAAAATAGAGTATGTAACTTCAATGTGAAGTATAGACTTCTTCTCTGTTTTTGGTGATCAAATGTCACCATAATCCTTTGTTTCACAAATAAACAAATTCAGCTATAGTGGATTGGTCTTTTGCATGCAGAAAGTAGCTTTGAATATGGATACAAATAAAAACACACCACATAGCCCTGGCTTCATCCGTAATGGTATATGAAGACGCATGCATCCTAGGACATCCAGAAGTTACCAAAGAGTGATATAGAAGTTATTTAAAGTTTTATGCTGAAACGTGACAAACATCTTAAACATCAAGATCACAAATTCAAATCATTTAGAAACACTGTGATACATAGTCTCCTTGGGACTATATAGCTGTATTTACACCCTGTGAGCCCATTAATGTATAATCAAATATCCTATTTTACAACCAACTAGAATAGAAATTTCTCAACGGAAACCAGTTGGAATTAAATGGTGTGTCCAGACAATTGTAACTATGTTGGTAATATTTTCTGGCATGGACCAGTTCATGCAATCAACTCCCACATACCATAGAGCTATCTAGTTTTAAGTTATGGAAGTAGTTGCAGCAGATTTGAACTTTGATTTATATAAAGATTAGGCAAAAACACAATCAGAATCGCTGGGGGCTCTAATAAGGAGGATTTTTCTCGGTATATAAACAGCAGAGGTGGTCATATGCAGACATCAGTGGCATGCAACTTTATTAAAACAGCACAAGGGGAAATGAGAATTGTGATGCCCACACTTAAAAGATTTTAAAATTTATTACATTATTTGGCTAGTGTAGATACACATCTAAGGAGTCAGCCAGTTATATTAGACGAAGTATTCTTGGATGATAGAGGCCCTTTTACTGTGTTCTGGTTCCATTGGTAAAGGCAAAGTCAATGTACTAAAGACCAGCCCTTTTCTCATTCTCAACTCTGCTAGAAAACCAATCTGCTTCAGATGACGTACAATGACAGTATGTACTTATGGTACAGAACGGCAATGCCAGGGCCTGTGTTTTAATTTTCAGTACATTTACAAGCATTGAATATTCATACAGTTCATACAAGACAAGAAAAGAACCGAGTAGAGCCCAAGAACTCACTTGTCCAGCAAAAATGTCCCAAAATAATGGTGCTACTATTGCAGTCTGCCAATTATGTAAATGCAATATATCTGGGCGCTTGCCCGACTTCAGTATATAGTCTAATGCTGCTCTGCAAAAGTATGAAAACCTGCACGAGAGAAAAGGACCCCTTGAGCTACTCCCAAAGTAGACCTTTCAGATTTTAACATACCAGAGCTCCAAAGACCCATTCATAATTCCGACATATTTAAATCTTTCTCCATAAAGTTAGAATGATGTATTCTCTTTTTCCATTCCTTTTTGTCGTGGCCTAAAGGAAAATTGTTTTCGCATTCCAAGTTAAATAGAAAAAAAAAACATTTAAACATCCTAGACTTGCATCAATTGGCTATTAACAGCAAAGAAAGTGATGAATATTTTCAACATTTGGACAGTGAATGTAACAGAGTAGGATTCTTTCTGGGCTTTTGCTTTATTCTTAGGATGCCTGTTGTTCCACTCAACCCTATATCTAGTAAACTATCAAATAGATTTCTTTAGCACTACACCTGCTTAAGTTGGAAACGAGTAGAGACAAAAAGGTGGGGAGTGATCTACTGAGACAAGATCAACATATATTCTCTTCATATCAGATGTCTGCACCGCACAGACCTTACCCTCATCAGAGGCTAGAATTATGATTGGGAGGGAGATGCCCTACTTTGAGTAAGCAGTTACATCATGGATCAGAGTTTCAGCTTATGGGCATTAACACACTCCAGCTATGTCCTTGCACTCATATTCCATTCACATAATTTATGGCTCTTGTATTCCTGTATTGGCAACATATCGGGTTGGCTTGGCCTGGAAGGGTCAAGCCAGTTAAGTTGATCCAGCGGAGCAAGATCAAGCTGCTCCAAGACTTGAGCAACGGCTTCTAGGTTTAAGCCAATGAAATTATATACTCTTAAAAATTGAGCCATGGCTTCTAGGTTTAAGCCAATGAATTATATATACATATAAAACATCAAGCCATGGCTTCTAGATTTAAGCCAGTAAAATTATATGCATATAAAACATCACGCCATGGCTTCTAGGTTTAAGCAAATAAAAAACTTAAACCCTAAACCGTATATACATGAACCAAATAGATTCATGAACGCAGCGCTTTAATCTAAATTAAGCTGAGTCATGGCTAGTCAGCTAAAGCTGTGGCCCTGCTGTGGGCTCGCTGCCTCCTATTTCGGTAAATTGTTATACAATTCTGATTTCCCCATCATATATGCTCCCTTTTCTTCGATGTTGTCTCTTTTCTCCATTCCTTTTCCATTTCAAAGCCTATTGTTATGAGCTTTAACGGATAGTCAGATATTGGAATTTCTAATGACCACAGCCCCACCCTTTCCCTTGTCCTGAGTGTGCGATCCTCGCCACAACTATGATGTCAATACAATTATTATATCTAGTTTTTCGATAGTGAATGAACTCTCCATCAAACCAGAGTAATCCAGGTTGTTTAATGTCACATTGCTGATATTCTTTATGTTGTCCTCAGGTTTGCCATGCAATCACACAATATGCATTTTGACACTTCCAACTAAGCCAGTCTTGGCTTTTTGGCTGTTTTTGTTTGTAAGATATTTGATGTTACATTACTTAGTCAAAGCTGAACACAAGAATTCAAAAACTACCTCTCAAAATCGTCATTATAGCCATATACATGGTCTCGTTGAAAGAAACCATCAGGATGAAGTGGCTCGATAAATGTAATTCCAACTCCATGAACCACCCTGCCTTCAAAAATAACACACAAAAACGTTACAAATATTATTTAATACACAAACTCAAATAAAACACTTCTACTAAAATGCCACCCACCCAGCTAATATTTTGTTCTTATGCCATTGCTCATTGTAATATGAATAAAAATCAACCTCCACCTCCCTCAGATTTTGAACTTCATCCAGCTTTAAAGTTGAATATCTGCAAACAATACATATTTATATGCTATTGCTGGACCTTAGAACATGTAATAAAGAGACAAACATCCCAAACTTACTTAGGAAGGATCACATCTATCAGGTTTCCTCTTCTTTGCATAGCTTTACTTAGATCCAGTACAAAACCTCCTAAAGTCCCGCACTCCGTAATTGGACTAAGCTCGGTGCATATATGTGTTATATGCATTCCATATCTAAAAGCACAGACAGCCATTTAGTTTCTATAGAATGCAACAAGTTCTATTACATAAGTGCTCTAAGAAAAATGTTAAAAGGCAAACATGCATCAAGTTAAATCTTCTTAATAATTCTGTTCTTTTTTATATTATTCATAAAACGATTCTCTCTGTAAAAGTTGTCTAAGTTATGGAAGAATTTCTGAATGGCAAACTGTTTCCATTTAGCCATTGTGTCAAGAAATTTGGACATTTTTATCACTCATAAACTTCTCTGCAGATTGCGTCCCTTAATTTGCTTCAATCTTCTCAAGCCATCCGTTGTATTATATGCAATCACACACATATATTCTAACATAAGCAGCTTCACTCATATAAGAAGTTGCTTTTTCTTTGTAATGCCAGAAAAGACGGGTGACGTTCCAGCAAAACTAAGAATATCACTATTTTATAGCTTCTGTTTCTTTATAACATCAGCTGATGGTGAAGTCATCAGTTGATGCATCTTTTTAAACAAACTAAGAAAACGACATGTATCATCCATAAGACAACAAAGAGACGATATTTGCAACTCCATGATATCCCTAGCATCTGCAATCAATAACCCTATTTCAAATTCCAACTGATAAAATGGCCACACACTCTGCACATAGAGCTAAGCTCTCTTTTTAGGAGAGTTCAGCAATAACACAGAATGTCATAAACAGCATTCGATTTCACTTAAAAGGAAAAAAAACGATGGAACGAGAAACCTTCTATTTGGTTCCAGTAGAGGAAGAAGGTCTGATGCCAATTCACTATCACTCTTGATTCTGGACAGGGAGAATTTTTCTGCAGTTTGAATATCCCTTTTCAGGGCAAGAACTTTAAGCGAATTTGCTTGCCCTGTATTGATAGCACCTGTTAGAACCATTGAATCCAGACGTACAAGCATGTCACTAAAAATAGGAATTGATTCCATCATAGCTGAAAAATAATGTCCCCTCCTGTTAGCATAACCTATAAAACACCCAACAAGCTGTACTGTATTAGCTGAAACTGAAATTTCTGATAACCACAGAAAGAGTGAAGAATAGTCAGTGTAATGCATCTGAAATATTTGAAAACGGGGTTCATAAACATACATGTAGAAAGTACATTCATCATCAAAGCAGTACAAAATCATCCTTAATCTCAAGTACATGGATTTAACGGTGATACTTCATCTCTGAGTGCACCAGAGCATTAGCTCTTCAAACAACCTTGCAATTTTAGGCGATCTTTACATGAAAGGCATTCTGCATTCTCCAATAGTTTGGGATACTCCAAGACTTAAATAGACTAATTCATATCCCTAGAGCTACCTAATAAACCCATAATACCCATTATTCAGCTGTATATTAACCCGCCTTTTCTTTCATCTGCTTCTTCAATACTGGCTCAACAAAAAGAACCAAGCACCAAATGCAAAGTTCCATCTCCTTTGAGGGCCTACACCATCACCTTTGCAATGCTAACATCTATGGTGCCAGTTAATTGTGTTGTTTATTATGAACCAATCATATCAACAAAAGTTAGTGCAAGTGCATACCACTTATCCAAGATAGCTACATTGATTGCCTCATGCTGCCCATCCAAATGAGATTTAACCTTGGGTTCCTATCCCAAAAAAAGCTCTCATAAATAAACTTACAGTACGAGAAAAAGCAGGAGATAAGTTAGGGGTATGAAACTGAAACAACAGTCAAAGTGCACGCAGATCATACAAGTAAACATTGAACACACACAAGAAAATTTATTTTTCAGTTGGGAAAACTCTAGAAAAGGACTAACTAACTTTACATTATACATTCAACTAAACCACAACGGAAGCTATTCCCACAACATAAAACATCAACACATTTTGACATAATGTGCAAAAGGTTAACAGATGAACTACTTCAGGAGGCATTTTGCACATGTTGACAAATAAAAATGGTATATAACTTAACAAGAAGAAAAAGATTGAGTATTACCCTTGTTTTTATTTGCCTTGGACTTAAGCAATAGCAAGTTCCTCTCTGAAACCTCGCGTTCTATTGCCCCTGCTTCAATTTCAGCTTCTAAAATGTTTGCCCTTGCTATTAATATCTCCTTCTCTCTTTCAACTCTATGGAGATTGTCTATTGCCGCCACACGTTGCTCATTCAAAAATAACATATCTATAAGACAAAGTTTTGAATATTCATATTGACTCACGAATAAATATTTCTAAAAGAAAATAGTAATAACAAATCAAAAGAACTCAATTCAAAGCAGCAAGAAGACAGTGTTTCATCCAAACCTGACTCAAACTCAGATAAATTAATTGATTGCAAGAGAAATGGAGCAAATACATATGCAAAAATCCAGGAAAAAAAAATGCTCGGATTTTTTACATAGATGCCTGTATCAGATTCATCAGTTGAAATCATGAAAAGTAACATACACCCAAAACCTGTCATTGGATTATGTCGGGATTTAATCAGCTGAAATACGAATACTTTTCCAGTCTCTCTTTTTAGAGATACCGATACAAACTTATACTATTATTTGACATCAAATTCGAAGAAGATGGAATGGAAGTTACTCTGCTGGATGTCATTGAAGAGCTTCCTCACATCATTTGTGTTAGTTATGTCTTCTTTGTCCTGGAAATGAAACCGAAAAGCTGAGACATTGGGTACTCTCATCAAATTGATTTCACTAACAAATTGCTTGCTACCATGCGATGCAACTCCTGCATATTAACTGCATTTTCTGCACTCCTGCATAGTACATAAATATTGTTTCAAATAATAGCTCCGCAAAAAAAAAGGCAATCCATCTTCTATGCATGAGAACATATCATAATATTAGAGCACAACTTCTAAACGATTAAAATGATTACCATGTGCAAGGAGTGAGGATATCAAATATCCTATGATGTTAAAGCCTAAATGCGTCAGCTAAAGTTATGTAGTGGATCCTAATCCTATTCTAAAACCCAAAGTATAAGAAGCTTGATTGTTTGGTGACAGCTGAATATTTATAACAATAATAATTCTCGTCATGAAGTAGGATTTTCCTTCTAAAGGCTGACTCTTGGAAAGTCATTTGCTTCTAGGGTGTGCTGATATATAATTTGTAAGAATACTGACTTTGTAATTTGAAGTCATTTCCTTTATAATTTGTAATATCGTGATCAAGGAAAAAACTGCATACTTGAGATGAATTGATGATCCACCACCTCCCTTGTCTCCATCACTGCTATAAATAGAAAAAATTTGGATTGTAACTATGTGACACAACTTATGGTAGATTGTACTAATATTGCAGAAATATAGCATGATGAAGAAATGGCAAGTTAGTCTAAAACCAAAATCCGAAAACCCTTGAATTGAACCAAAATGATTTCCAGAAGCAGAAGACTCTAAAATTGAACCACACCATTCCAAGAAATATCAAGACTTCAAACCAGGATCAGAACTATAGGTGAACAACTAATACCTTAAACACAAGACCTACTTAAACCAATTACGTGAAGAGGGTGACTTTATGACTAGACCAGAAACAGTCCCAAGAGGATCAAGACTCTAAACCTGAACTAGAACCATGAATCTACAACTAATACCTTGAAACTGAAGCGAACTATGTCTGAAAGGAGGGAGACTCTATAAGTAATCCAAAACCATTACCAAATGGAGCAGAACTCTAATCCTGACTGATGAACCTTACAATGAAGGAACTGAACCAAAACCATTTCCGAAGGGAGGGAGACACTATGAATGAACTAGAACCATTCCCAGTAGGATCAAGACTGTAATCTGAAACAGATTCATTTCCAAAGCTCAAAAGTCAAAAGAAAAGAATTGACTTTGCTTGAGGTTTTACATCCAAAATCGCAGAATGGAAAAAAATGCTAGTGCTACTGTTTCTCCTTGAGAAATATAAAAATAAACCTAAATAATTCCAAGATCATACAGCATGCAAGAAATTAAGAAAAGCAATAATTTTGAACTCAGGTTAATATCCAAATAGTACATTACATAGGGATCAAGAATCTATAACTGAGCCAAAAGAAATAATTCAATTCACAGTATCGTTCCAAGAGTACATTGGAAGTATCTTATTTCCACAGGGATCAGGAATCAAAAACTAAAGCAACGGAATACTTGAGCTCAGAATATTGTTCGGGAAGTACATTGCATTCGTTTCGTTTTTAAAAGGATCAGGGATCAAGGACTGAAACAGATAATCAATTTAATAAAGAGCATCCATAACTGAGAGAATCCACGTTAGTGACTTCCAAGATGATCGACAACCAATGACTATGCAACAAATGAGTAGAAATGAGAGAACTGAAATTCACGGTATCGCTAGCAAGAAAACATCGATGGACGTTCACTCCGCGGAATATCGAGAGTAAGAAAGAACTTATGACGCAAAGTATGAACCGTTGAGCTCGTAGAATCACATGGTAAGCCAAAAACCAATCGAAATGGGGTTTACCTCGATGAGGATGCAGAAGAAGGATCCACGGAAGCAAAGCGAGGTCTTGATCTACGGGAACGCTGAAGGGGAGCGAAGCTCCATGTTCTGCTGGAGGGAAGGATGGAGTTCGGGTTGATCGGTGGACTCACGGAAGAATAGCAGGAAGACATCGCCATCGCCATCGCCATCGCCATCGCCATCGCCGTCGTCGTCGTCGTCGCTCGCGTCCTCGTCTTCAGATTGTTTATCGGCATTGTTATTATTATTATTATTATTATTATTATTATTATTATTATTATTATTATTATTATTATTATTAGTATTAGTATTAGTATTAGTATTATTATTAGGGAGAATTACCCGAAAATAAAGCGCCTAACAAAATTCTACATTACATTTTAACACCTAGTGAAATCAGAAGATTTACAACTTAACGCACGATCTTATCTTCCGGTACAAATTTTTAAACCCCCGATTCATTCCGTTGGTATTGATTTTATTCCTAGTCGCTTACCAATAATCGATCCCAGCGTGGCATATATTTTTGTTGGTATTCGTGCCCACATCTACATTGGCACCGTGTTCTCGTTTATGTTATTATCGATCTGTTTTTATTTGTTTACATGTGCACTTGTTTTATTTCCTGTTGGCATCCTGAATGTAGAGATCAGCAACAACGAAGCCATGATCCGGAGAAAACATCCAAGAAAGCAGGCACCTGCAGCATGGAAAGCAAGCCGTATGGTTGCATCCAATAGCCATTCACCAGGAAATCGATCGAAAGTTGGACGATCGATGTTGGATCGAGTAACACTGCTTTTCAGCACTTACCAAGTCAATGGGATTATGATCAATTGACCAACCAAATCCAGATTACATACTTGGCTTGGAAAACATTCAATTTCAACCACATCAAAGACCTCGATTCAAACATTTCGACTCCATTCAACAATGTTCCATGTGATCGATTCTCTCGTTTGTGCGTGCACGTAATCTGAATCTTTAATTGATTTCTCGTTGCTTAGATTCTCAATCAATTAATTGCCCTAATTAGTTGTTTGGTTAACTCTGCATTATTTTTGACTTATTCCTCTGTTTGTGGAGTCACCGCTTCCATACTTTTATTTTGGGGTATTTATAGGTAGATTTGGAACATGCTCTAAATGGAGTGGCATGGCATGCTCTTCCATTTTTAGGCTTGGCGCCGGAAGTTACTACCAGATGTCGAGTCTGAACTAACAACAAAGAAAACATTTACGGTTGTTTTAATTCGTTAGTTCACAGAGCTTGAATGCATAAAAGAGAGCTTTGTTCAATGCAAAAGGGACAAAGAGAGAGCGCCACACGAATCTTGCATCCTGTGCTAGAAACTCAAGTTGTTCCAGATGCATAGAAATGTCTTGGAAAGAAGTTTCTTATGGCCACTACGATTCTGGCATCGAGATCGCAAAGACGTCGAAGTGTCAGACAAATAATGCAAGGTTTTTGGAAGCTTCCGCAGCGTCTCCTTCTCCTTACCATTTCAGGAGTTATGAGTCGAGTTCGAAGCAGACTTTTTAGCTAGCTACCCCTGATAGTATCATTCATGCTTCTCGTCACAGGAATGAATGCCCACGGTTAATTAAAATGGGTATATGCATGGTGCATTAAGCTACTTACTTATAGTATGCCAGAGTATTGATTGAATTTATGTCGGAGTTCCTCCGACGTTAAGAAGCTCATCAGCTAACATCGCGGCTTGAAGAGAACTCGATTCTACACAACGTCCCGTCCCCTGCACCGGCTTACCTAGCTACCCAGCTCTCTCAGATCAGAACCAGTTGTGCAAGCCAACTCTCTCAGATCGGATCGTGAGCTTAGTTGAGTAAGCCATTCATGGGCAGCTATGCGTGGATCGACCGGAGTTAATGGCATTGTCCCACTCCCTTTCCATTCGACGTTCCATTCAATAGGGGGCAACACATCGAATTCAACGATCCCAAAGTGCCTACATCGCTCCGATCATCAGCAGCAAATGTCTCCATAGCTTTTCCAGATAGGTGGTTAGCAGAATCGATTCAAGCCGCACTTTAGAGGGACCTCTGGACAAAAGTAACTCGGCCCATATTGGCTTGGCACTTAGTTGTTTTTGTCAATGTCTCAGGCCTGTTTAATGGCCACGTAACTGAGGTCTAGCACAGTGATCATGGGAGATGAGGCTGTCCGTTATCTGCCAACACTGTGTTGGATCGCAGATCATGTATAACATTGCTTCCAGTACAGGAACAACATATTGCAATAAAATGGACTCAGCTGAAGGTGTTCTTAATTATTAATCAGGCTCCGATTCTTTTATCACGGACGTTTGTAATGCCCAGAGCTTTATATCAATCTTCCGATGGAGTTACCATGATTAATCATGCTCTTGGCAGATCTTAAGCTAATAGTGGTGGCTATATATAGGGTGGTGTCTTGCATTGTAGCCAGATAACGCATTCAACCTCGGGCAAATGATGCTAGAATGGTGTCCATATTAGACGCTTCGTTCTTCGACACACAAAAAACCATCTCGTTGTGCCTTGTACTCGGCAGTTGATCACCGAGCCATGCAATGTTAATCGGGCACTTGGTACTCAAAAGTTAATCATCAAGCTTGGCACTGCTAGTCAGGCGCCTTGTACTCGACAATTAATCATCGAGCCAGGCAAACGCTAACCGGGTACCTTGCACTACCCAACAGTTAATCACCAAGGTAAGCAATGCTAATAATTGGGCACCTTGTACTACTCGGCAGTTAATCATCAAGCTAGGCAAACGCTGATTGGGTACCTTGTACTAGTAGGCAGTTAGTCACCAAGCCAGGCAAATGCTAATCAGGCACCTTGTACGACCAGGCAGTTGATCATCAAACCAGGCAAACTCTAATCGGGCACCTTGTAGTACTCAGTGGTCAATCATCAAAGCAAGCAAACGCTAATCGGGTACCTTGTACTACTAGGCAATTAAATCACCCAGCTAGGCAAATGCTGGTTGGGTACCTTTCACGACTCGGTAGTTAATCACCCAACTAGGAAAAAAATGCTGATTGGGTACCTTGTAGGACTCGACAGTTAATCACCAAGCCATGCAATGCTAATCGGGCAGCTTACGCTACTCGATAGTTAATCACCAAGCTAGGCAATGCTAATCGGGCTTGACAAATTAATCACCAACCCAGGCAATGCTAATCGGGCTTGTCAAATTAATCACCAACCCAGGCAATGCTAATCGGGCTCAACAAATTAATCACCAACCCTGGCAATGCTAATCGGGCTCGACAAATTAATCACCAACTCAGGCAATGCTAATCCCTATACAGAAGACGTATATACGTATGTGTATATCAATCAGTATGTATGTGTGCATGCATGTACGCCTTGTGTAAAAAAAAAAAGAGCCAGCAAAAATTACGAAAATGGCCCCGCACGTGCGCTTTCTTCCCCGCACGTGCCCGCCTACTTCAGGAAGGAGAAAACTCAACGCTCTGTCTTTTTTTTATTTTCTTTTTTTTTATTCGGCCTATTGATTTTCCCCTTTTTATTCTTTTATTTCTTTTTTCCAAATTGTAACGCCCCCAGATTTTTCCCAGCCCTCCTTTTTTTACATACTTATTTATATATTCGTTTAATAAAGGAAAAAACTCCCAAAAGAGCGAAAAAAAATAGGGGGAGAAAATGGGCAAAAAAGAAGAACACTCACCGAAAAAAAACAAAAGGCTTTCTTTAATTTGTTTTTTGTTTTAGTTAAAAACAAAAACCTCCGGCAAGCCGCAATTTTCGAAAAAAGCAAGAAAAAAAAAGCCAAAAAAGAAAAATCCGCGAAAGATCTTCCACAGGTAAGACATTGCCCAACAAAATCAAATTTACCGCGCGATTTTTTGCCGATTATTAGAACAAAAAAGACGCCCGGCAAAAAATTATAAATTGCACTTTAATGTCTATTAAAACTAGAAACTACAAATTAACGCCTAGTTTTAAGAACCATCCAAACATTCAATTATACTTGATTCACTCCAGACCAATCAATCGTGAACTCAATTACAACACCAAATGAATCGGCCCGATTAACGTCAGCGAGCCGATATATACATAGATATCAGAACGCCAAATTCACCCGTCAATCAACCGAAGCGATGCGGAAAATCGCTCGCTTCCGTGAACCGAATGCAGTTTAGGGAATCGATGAGGGATCGATCGGTGGGAAGCGACGAGGAACGGGACCGATTCACGTTACACCGATGGGATCGAATCGGGATGTTAAAAGAACTTTTTCCAGAGCGGGGAAGATAGAAAAAAAACAGAGCAGAGCAGAGAGCAGAGGCGTCGGTTAGAGTAAGCAATTTCCGATTTTCAGCGGGCGTTAAAAAATGTTAGGGAAATAAATCCATAATCGTGGGAAATGAAGGGAAAAGCGCGGGAAATCCCGCGCCACGTGGCGGGCTCTGGTCGGCCCGCGCCGAAATTTCCCGGGGTTTTGTTTTTCCTTTTCCCGGATGCGAGTAAAAAAAAATAGATCGAAGAAATTCGCGTTTTAAAGTGCTAATAATGATAATAATAATAACAACAACAATAATAATAACAACGACAGTAATAATAACAATAAATAAAAATAAATAAAAGCAAATAAAAGCAAATAAAAGCAAATAAAAGCAAATAAAAGTAAATAAAAGTAAATAAATAAAATAAATAAAAATAATTAAAAACAAATAAAAGTAAATAAAAATAAATAAAAGTAAGTAAAAATAAGTAAAAATAAGTAAAAATAAAAATAAATAAATAAATAAATAAATAAATAAAAATAATATTATTTTTGGTGTGCCTGTGTTCTTTTCGCCTTCTGTACTCGACTTCGCCCACATTCTTTTCGCTGCCTGCATTTCTACATACACGCAGACACAAACCCTAAATCCGGAAACCCTAAATCTTCTCCTTTCCTCCCCTTCCTTCTGCACCTCCGAGCTCTCCATGAAACCCTAACCAGCAGCAGCAGCAGCAGCAGCGGCAGCAGCCTCCTCCTGTTTCTTCTCCAAGAACCGAAACCCTAACCGATTCCCTGTCCCCCCGACAGACAGGAAGGAAGCAAACCCTAACCCGGAAACCCTAATCTTCCCTCCCCCCTTGCTGCACCTCCGAGCTCTCCATGAAACCCTAACCAGCAGCAGCAGCAGCAGCAGCAGCAGCTTCTTCTTCTCCTCCAAGAACGGAAACCCTAACCGAGATTCCGTGTCCCTCTCTGCACAGAAACCCTAATTCCTGCCTCCATTCCCCCCCCTGCACGACGCCGAAGCGTTTGCCAGAAGCCCCGATTTCTCCCCCACTCGAAACCCTAAATTCCCCCTTCGCCTGAACCTTATCTTCCCTGCAGACCTCCCTCATGTCCTCCTGCATAACCCTAGACTGCATAACCCTAGATTCCCTGCCGGGCCCTGCTCCGCTCGTACCTGAGAACGCGCTGAATCTCTTCAGAACCTCTCCCAGTCCCGAGCAAAGAAGCCATACTTTCCTGCAGAAATCCCCGCATCCATCTTTTCTGTAGTTCCATCATCGCCGTCGCCATCGCCATCGCCATCATCATCATCGTCGTCGTCGTCGGCATCAAAAACCTGTGCTTTGGTTTCTCCCATCTTCTTTTCTTTCCATGTCTCAGCTCCGCATCTCTGCTTCTTCTTCCCCAATGATGAATCCACAGCATCATCCCGCCTCCGCCTTTCCCGACCCTTGCTCTTCCAGGGCTGAGATGGCACGCCTTCACTCAACGATCTACGCTGCTCCGAGCTCTGCAAACCACGGTCAGCTCCTGCCATTCTCATGCCCTCTGATCTTCGTTTAGGCTTTCTAAATAGTTCAAGCACGCCTCGGAGGCTTCCAGATCTGAAGGCAAAACACAGCTTGCGTCTCCGATATATCCTCATTGGTTTCTTCGTCGTCCTCATTTTCAGGTCCGAACTACACGGAGGAGCTATGGCGAGCTTGCGCAGGCCCCTTAGTGTCCATACCTAAGGTCGGGGAGAGAGTGTGGTACTTCCCGCAAGGCCACATGGAACAGGTGTGAGTTTGCCGCGTTCTGATCTACGAGCTTTCCATTTGTTAGGGTTGAGGTTGAGGTCAGAGCAGATTCCTGTAAAGAAACGAAGAGAAATCTCATTTGTTAGGGTTTCCAGGAGTGCTTCTGAAGCCTGTTAGGGTTTTAAGAATTTCAAGTTTCAACACGGAAACCTTCTTCGTCTCTTTGTCTCATGGATCCTAATAAAAATCCGTTTTTCAAGTCCCAATTTGAACTGTTTCTCGGGAATTTGAGGGTTAGGGGTTGAAGCTTAACCGTAGGGTTTTTAGGAGTGCTTCTGAAGCCTGTTAGGGTTTACGAATTTCAAGTTCCAACACGGAAACCTTCTTTGCATATATGGAAAGCTATGGTTGCAAGGAGGGAAGATGGACACTGAGTTCTGTAGGAAGACTAAGGTTTTGCTGTTACCCGACTATGTCATCTGGACTGTGTTTGGGTGCATCATAAAATCAGCATTTCAAGTCCCAATTCGAACTGTTTCTCGGAAGGTTGTAAGGTTTGGGGTTGAACCTTAACCTGAGAAGTGCTCTTTCAGGTTTAGGGTTTAGGGTTTTCAAGGTGTCACCAGATTAGGTTCAGAAAGATTTTCAGAGTGGTTAGGATCACGTTTGAGCTTTCAGCACAGGAAAGCGCTAACGGTTTTCAAGATGGAAGCTTCGTTCACCGCGAAGCGCTAATTGTTTAGATTTTTGCTTCGTTCTACAGGTCACTGCATCTACTGGTTCACCTCAAGGATCAGATCAGCAGATGCCGCAGTACAATTTGCCACCGCAGATACTCTGCCGAGTCATGAACCTCTCTCTGAGCGTGAGTATCATCTCCATAGCTCTGTTTCTTTGTTTTTTCATTACTTGTTTTGCTCCCCAGATTTGTTTGTCCCTTTCTTCCTTCTTTCATAGAAACTCCCTATGAATCGCTGAATCGTTTCGTCTCTTGTTCTTGCTCCTCCTCCTCCTCCTCATCATCATCATCTTCTTCTTTCTTCACTCTTCATTTGTGGTGCTTCAATTCTCAAAGGAAGTTTCTCAGTTGCAGCAATTTGATTTCTTCTTCAATAAAGCTTCTCCATTGCTTCATTTCCAATTTTGAGGCTTTTTCAGCAAACCCTTTTAATGCCCTTTCATCATCCCTCCATCTCTTCAATATGTGTCGACAAATCTCCATTCTTCTTGTTTTTAGACAAATCTCCTCCATTTCTCCGTGTGTTTTCGCTTTTTTCCCTTCCCTTTCCTCATAATCGGAGGTTCTTCATGGTTGTTTCTTTACTTCTTTCATCTGACACTTTTCACCCATGTATTCTTGTCAGGCTGAACCTGAAACAGATGAGGTATTTGCGCAGCTTGCTCTTCTACCAGAGCTTGAAGATGTATAATCTGCTCCATCAATCTTAAGATTTTTAAACTTTCTTGAGCATGAGGCATCACAAACAGTGCTCATTTTTCTCTGCCCTTTCCTCTCAGAGTATGGATCAAAGCGACAGTAATGAAGAAGATTCTTCTGCATCTCTTCCTCAACAGCATCCTATTCGTATGTTCACTAAGATACTCACCGCCTCTGACACGAGCACTCATGGTGGTTTCTCTGTGCTAAGAAAGCATGCTGAAGACTGCCTTCCTCCATTGGTAAGGATATATGCTGAACGAGGTTTAGTTTCTAAAGTTCGGGCTTCGTTCTGTGAAAGCTATTTGGCCAACTCCTTGGGGTTCATGTTCTAAATGATTCTTTTTCATAGCGAAATGGCTCGTGGAACTTCTGCATATCTGCATGATTTTTTTTTCTTAGCTTTTCCCTTTACCACATTGTGTAGGATATGACCCAAGAGACACCTAGCCAGGAGCTTGTAGCTACAGATCTTCATGGCCAAGAGTGGAAATTCCGACATACATATCGTGGTATAGTTCTTTAAAACCAAGAACCAGCTTATATTTGTTTGGGTTTTGCTCTATCTTTTTTTAACTTTTGAATCTTTTCTGCGTGATCCCATTTTGTACAGGACATCCTAGGAGGCATTTGCTCACCACTGGATGGAGCTATTTCGTGAGTCAGAAGAAGCTCGTTGCTGGAGATGCTGTGGTTTTTATCAGGTATTATCAACTACAGTGAATTCCTATACACACCAGCTAACTTTGTGAATTATGTGCTGCTTAGGATTGGCAAAAAAATTCAGCTGAGAGTGCCATTTGTGGATTTTACAGCATCATGTCTGCTAGCACAGTAAATGGATTGCACAAATAATGTATTTGTATACTGTTTTATAGGGGTGAAAATGGTGAATTGCGAGTAGGTGTCCGGAGAACCAAATGTCAGCAGACTTCACAGACCTCGAATGTCCTTACGAGTCATAGTATGCATATGGGTGTTGCTGCAACAGCTTCCCATGCCATTTTGACAAGAACTATGTTCTCTGTATATTACAAACCACGGTAGGTTAATCAAAAAAAAATTGTTTTAGACTTTGGTTTGCTTAATTTGTTCTAAATATAGAATAACTTTACGCTATGTGTATAATAATAAATAGGGCAAGCCCATCATCATTTATTGTTTCTGTAGAGAAGCTTGCAAAAGCTTCTTTAAATGGGCTATCAGTAGGAATGAGATTCAAGGTGAAATTCGAAGGCGAGGATGCATCTGAACGAAGGTAATTGGCTAATAGTTAACCTCTTTAACCGTTGCAACTAACAATGGAAAGTATCTGAATCTATATATTTACCATTATTCCATACTCTTTTAAGGCTTGTTCTTTGTCTTTTGCAGCTATTCTGGTACGATAGTAGGTATTGAGGATCTAAACCCGCTGTCCTGGCCGAAATCTCGTTGGCGCTCTTTGAGAGTCAATTGGGATGAAGTGACTAATCATGAGCAAAGAAATCGAATTTCCCCATGGGAAATCGATTTGCTTAATCATCCTCAGGCCCCAGCTAGTAACTCTTGCTCTCCTGCTCCTAAGATCAAAAGGCCACGGCCAAGCATTCCCTCTGACACAGGTAGAATAACTGGCAGACTTGGAATTTCTACATTCCATATGCATGCAGATTTTGAAAATCACCGTTTTTTGTTGTGCTAGGTGAAGAATCATGCATCTAACTGTTGCCAAACCCTCAAAAGTCGATAGTTTCTCAAATTTCAAATGACGGTTTCTGGTGGAAATAAATGTTTGCATTTTTTGTTGAGATAGTGTGTGATCATGGTGCAGGAAGCAGCAATAAATCAACATCTTTTAGCTCCTTGCAGTCTTCTGCCACAAAACATCAAGAGGACGAGATTTTGAAAACTTGTCAAATGTGGGGAAAAGACCAACAACAAGGGAATTTCAGGACAGGAATTGACGAAACCTTAAATGTGGCTTCAACTCCAGCATGGTTGATTTCTGGAACTTTTGACCCTCGCAAACATCAACATGTTCTCCCCACTGATGAGTTCCCCTTCTTCCCACCTGCTAGTGATAATTTGATTGGCGATCAAGTTGTTATGTCTACACAATCTATGCCAAGTCCAATGCCGCAGAACTCAACCAACCTTATAAGCCAAGGATCTTGGCAGCAAGTACCTTTATCTGCTTCTATATGCAATGTGAATGCAGCTTCAGTTTGGCCACGCATGGGCATGTTGCCTCCCGGTTCTTCTTCGCTATTTATCCCGATGCCACCGGCTAGAGCAGCGAATCCAAACATATTGACACATAATCAACATTTTTGGGAATCTCAGCAGAACACCGAAAAGACAGATCCAGAAAATGTATGTAAACTCTTTGGCTTCTCACTAACTGAACCACGGAATTTGACCAAGTCAAAGATATTGGAAGATGATAATAATCAGGCTATGAATGTTCATCACCTTGTTGCTCAAGCGCCACTATTATCACAGCATATCCAAGAGAATGAGACTCCACAACAGTCTGCTTTACCGGACAAGTCGACTTCGTCTGAAGTTGAATACTCTGATAATACTTGCCTCAAATTATCCAAAGACTCCGAAGGGCGAAGTGCGCATTATCCGCCTGTAAGGAGCTGCACAAAGGTAAGAAAAGTTAAAACAGAGAAAGTTAGCTAGCTATGTTTCTGGTGAGCTTTGTGTGCCTATGTATTTTTTTTTCAATGTTGATGAATAGAATCGGGTGTGTGTATAAGGTCATCAAGAAGGGAAGCATGGTCGGGAGAGGGGTCGATTTATCCAAGTTTGATGGCTATAATACGCTGATTGAAGAGCTTGAGCTCATGTTTCACTTGGAAGGGGAACTTAGTGACCCCCAGAAAGGATGGCAGTTAGCATATAGTGATGATGAAGGAGATATGATGCATGTTGGCGATGATCCCTGGAGGTAAGTGTCTTTCTCCCTTTACTGAAAATTTTCTCCTTGTTTATCTGTGCGTAAAAATTTTGCCTTCTTCAATTCAATGGTTGGTTTGAATCGAATCGTTTTCTGTTTCCACAATGTAGTGAATTCTGCAGCATGGTTCGGAAGATCCATATATTCAGTCCAGAGGAGGTTATGACGGCAGGCCTGTCGCAGTTTAAAACTCAAGCTGCTAAAGATGAAGAGCAGTACACAGGAGAACACGGGGAGAATAAGAATCCATCTGTTCCAGCATTACCTGGTTGATCCAGGACTTGCATATGCGCATCCTATATATACGATTATATATGTAAAGAGGTCGAAGACAATCAAGATTGCGATGCATCATCGGCGTAATAGCGAAGAGCAATCCAGAGGCGAAAGAAATCGAGGGCAAGAGGATATGCCGAGTACTAACTTCTGTATTAGTAAAGAAGAATGGTTGCTCCACCAACTTGTGTCCTTGGGCAAAAGAGAAAGGAAGCGCAATGGCATCTCTCAATGGGGGGTATACACTTGCCAGGATCGAAGAAAACTCCATGGCCTGATCGTCCACCATTTTGATGGTTCCATAGCCAGATGATGGGCAGGTTTCGTTCGGTGACTCGATGCCCTGGCTATATCCTCCTAGTTTTGCCTTTCCAATTGCAAATAGCTTATATATATATATATATATAAATAAATATATATATATATCTATGTGAAATCCAAGACATCGATCTCTCCTTGTACAAGTGGGTCAAGGGGGGAGAGCTTGGCCCTATAGTTTTTGTTGTTTGGGGGGGGGGGGGGGGGGTTG